>JAJONR010002681.1:0-73061 GCA_029582245.1 Solanum etuberosum
TAGATAATGCATCTAATAATACAAACGCTGCTAGTATGTTAAAAATTAGATTATGTCCAATTGATACTAATGCTTTTCATGTTAGATGTGTTGCACATGTATTAAATTTAGTTGTACAAGATGGTATTTCATTATTTGATGGCGGTTGTATGAAAATTGAATATGCTGTTTTATGGATTTTTTATGCTCATAGACCTGCTAGAATTAGGAAATTTAACGAGCGTTGTGTACTATGTGATATGACACCAAGAAAAGTTCCAAAACATATTAAAACAAGGTGGAATTCTTTTTACGAAATGCTTTCAGTTGCTTACGAATATAAAGGACCCATACAAATGGTGTTTAATGCTCATAATGCTGACCCATTAGATAGAATTTGTGAAGAATATTGGGAAGAAACTAATGAATTATTGGAATTTTTAAGACTTTTTTATTATCCTACAACCATATTTTCTGAAATTTATTATCCTACTATTTCATCTGTATTAATAAATATTTGTGCTATTTCAATTCAATTTTCTAAATACAAAAAAATTAAAAAATTTAGTGTTGCAATTGAAGGTATAATTGAAAAATTTTAAAAATATTTTTTCCTATTCCTCAAATTTATTTAACTGCTACTTTACTTAACCCTCAATATAAATTACGAGGTGTGCAGGGACTTGTTGAAACTTTTTATGATACTTTAGAAATTTTACCTGAAGACATTCCAACTTGTGAAATGTGTAAGTCTAGCATAAAAGTAGAAGAAAAAATTTGTATGAAAAATATAGAAATATAGGAAATACTGAAGGAAAAGTTGGTCAAACTTCTAATGCTAAGAGTAAAGATCAAATTGATAATTTTATGCGAGGTTTTCTTGGTCTTAATTCTACTAACCGTGATTATTTTGAAGAATATCTTAATGAGTCTTTAGAAACAGTTGACGATGAGGATGGCAATGTAGAAATATTAGCATGGTGGAGGAAACGGAGCATTGCATTTCTAATTCTTAGCAAAATGGTTCGTGATGTTCTAGCTATTCAAGTTTCATCAGTTGCATCGGAGGCTGCTTTTAATACGGCAAGGTTTCAACTTGGAGATCATAGACATTCATTGGTGGAAGAAAGTTTGAAAACATCAGTTTTATTTAGAGACTGGGTCAATGCCGAGAGGAGGAATTATAATTTGCCAAAGTTAACTTCCAAACAAGAAGCTTGGATTAATTCGGTAATTGGATCTAGTGACGATGATTTAGAGACACAAGAGTTTGTAGGAAGTTTGCCAACACCGGAGGATGTTACCGTCTATTTGATACGACAATTAGAATTGAATTTTCATGGAGAATACAAATATTAGATTACATCCGAGAACTAATTGAAACAGAACCCTTCCTAGAAGGTGGCTACGTAGATTAGTTACTCCTCTAATAGTTATAACAAATATTAGATTTACATATGAGAACTTATTGAAACAGAACCCTTCCTAGAAGGTGGCTGCGTAGATTAGTTACTCCACTAATATTTGTAAATTGTAACTTCTAAGTTGTAAGTTGCAATTAGATTTTAATTGAATAAATTTAAAGGCTTTATTCAAGTCTTTTTTATACAACTATTGTCTTGCATTTTAATTTTAATATATACATACATATTTACATATATACTAAACTTACTTTAAAATACTTAATTTAAAAATTGAAATTTGTAATTTGAAATTTCAAGTTTAAATTACTTTAAAATATTTAAAATACAAATTTGAACTTTCAAGTTTGAAATTTGAAAGTTTAAATTTGCAATTTGAAATTTGCAATTTCAAAACTTAAGCATTTTTTATTAGCTAAAAATGTTATTGAAATCCAAATAAATTTAAAATGTTATTCAATAACATATAATTTCAATACAAATAAATAAACATATAAAAAAATAAAAAATCCCACGTCCCGTCCCGTCCCGACAAACACTATCCCATCCCGTATATATAGTGGGACGGGATGGGACGTATTTTTGTCCCGTCAATCCCGGTCCCGCCTGGCCCGATCCCGGCCAAATCCCGGCCAAGGACATCCCCCTCCCGTCCCGTCCCACAGTCCCCGTTCCCATCCCCTTGCCAGCCCTAGCTAGGCTTTAGATGTAATAGCCATCTCTCGATCAACTATCACGATTCAGGTGAGTTCTCTCGAACCTTGACAAGCATAACCATTATGAACAGCCCAAAACCTCAATTAATCTACTCTCTCAAGCTAGATTGGTAGGATTGAATTTAGACTCACTTTCTCATGCTGAATCCACAATAACCCAATCACTACAATCATCAATTGATAATTTTAATTCTAAAACCTCTTTCTCAAGCAAGCCTAGAATGCTAAGCTAGAACTGTATTTGCAACTATAATTCATGAATTAAAACTCAACTATCAATTGAACCCACTTCAAATAAACAATTAAATAAGTAAATACTAACACCCATAAGCTAATTAAAATAATTAATCACATAATCACACCCCCAAGAATGGGGCGTTTTAGCCAAACATTATAGAAAGCAAGAAAATGTTACCAACTATGTTCTCTATCAGTTTGGATAACAATTTTCAAGTCTTTATAATGCTTGAAATTTGTTCAACATCCAAACCCAACTCTAAATTTCTACTCAAAAACTTAACGAACAATGTTCAAAGTGCTTTAGATAAAAATCCAGATGTAGAATATGATGAAACTCCTTTTCCTCTTTTCAAAATTCAATTTATACGTTTCCAGATTTTTTCCTTCGGAGTCATTCAGCGGAATAAGTCGAGCGTCGCCGACCAAGTCGGTGATGCGCCAAGTGTCCCTTTCCATCGCCTTTTTGACTTGACTCTTCACCATTCAACTCCTATGACTTTAGGCGATCAAAATCCCCATTGCCGATTCAGTCGGCGGTTCGCCGACACACCATTTTCCATTGCCGAGTTGACTTTTCCCTAGGGCTGGTACGCTGTAACTTTTGGCAAGCTGAAGTACCACTCGACGAATTGCCGAGTGGTCTTGGTGATCGTCAACTTTTCTTTTCTTCAGCTTTTTTTAGCTTTTCTGCTCCTTTTTGCTCGATAATGTCCTTGCCTTGCTCTTTTGCCTTCATAACTGCAAATTTTCACTTAAAAATCAGTTTATAGAATAAAATAGGCATTGAGGACACTAAAACTATGAATATTAAATCCTAAATGAGTCAAAATCCCAGACTCATCAACTATCGTGGACCTTGACCAGTGGCTAGGGGAGAACCCCTACTGGCCTAACCCCCTTCACGATAACCCTAACGACCCGTCTCCCTCTTCACGGCCCATCTAAGGGTCTGTGGGAGGGAACCTGCTTGGGTCAGGTTCTACCTTCTTGTCATGAGCACCATAATGGGTCATGGTCCCCTTCACGGCTCGTCTAGGGCTCCGTGGAGGGTGCCATGGTCCAGTTTGGGTTCTTGACAACCCCATTAAACCCCTTCCTAGCCTTTCTCGAATTTGAGGTGTTACATTGTTAGAGTTAATCAACGCTTACGATATGAGTATCATCTATCACCTAGGTAAAGCTAATGTAGTTGCTCATGCCTTTAGCAGGTTATCTATGGGTAGTACTACCCATATTGAGGAAGGTAAGAAAGAATTGGACAAAGATGTGCATAGACTTGAACGATTGGGAATCTGATTGTTAGATTCCACTGAAGGTGGAGTTGTGGTAATGAATGGAGTTGAGTCATCACAGGTGTCTGAAGTGAAGGAGAAACAATACCAAGACCCTATTTTGCTTGAATTAAAGACAAATGTTCATAAGCAAAAAATGACGACTTTTGAACAAGGGGGAGATGGTGTGTTGAGGTATCAAGGCAGATTGTGTGTACCAAAGGTGGATGAACTCCAAGAGAGGATCCTGGAGGAAACTCATAGTTTCAGATATTCAATCCATCCCGATTCAACAAAGATGTATCGTGACTTGAGAGAAGTTTATTGGTGGAGTAGTATGAAGATGTGTATTGCAGAGTTCGTTGCTAAGTGCCAGAATTGCCAACAAGTCAAGGTAGAGAACCAAAGACCCGGTGGTATGGATTAGAACATAGATCTTATGGAATGGAAGTGGGAGATGATCAATATGGATTTCATTATTGGGCTGCTGCGATCTCGCAGGCAGCGTGATTCGATTTGGGTGATTGTAGATCGGATGACTAAATCGGCCCATTTCTTACCGATAAAGACTACCTATTCAACAGAAGATTATGCCAAATTATATATTCAAGAGATAGTCAGACTCCATGGAGTTCTTGTCTCTATCATTTCGGATAGAGGTGCACAATTCACCGCACAATTTTTGAAGTCTTTCCAGAAAGGTTTGGGTTCGAAGGTAAATTTGAGTACTACTTTTCATCCTCAGATTGATGGTCAAGCAGAGCGCATGATTCAGACTTTAGAGGATATGTTGTGGGCTTGTGTGATCAATTTCCAACGTAACTGGGATGATCACTTACGTCTCATAGAGTTTGCGTACAATAATAACTATCACTCTAGTATCCAAATGGCTCCCTATGAGGCTCTTTATGAGTGAATATGTTGATCTCCTATTGGATGGTTTGAGGTTGGTGACGCTGGGTAAATTGGACCAGACTTGGTTCATCACGCTATGGAGAAAGTGAAGATCATTTAAGAAAGGTTAAAAACAACGCAAAGTCGTCAGAAATCCTATACAGATGTTTGGAGAAGAGACTTAGAATTTGAGGTTGATGATTGGGTTTACTTGAAGGTTTCACCTATGAAGGATGTTATGAGATTTGGTAAGAAGGGGAAGCCCAGTCCCTGATATATTGGTCATTACAGGATATCCAAGAGAATTGGCAATGTAGCTTATGAATTGGAGCTACTGACTGAGTTAGCAGCAGTTCATCCGGTATTCTACATTTCTATATTGAAGAAGTATATGGGCGATCCTTCACTTATTATACCTACTGAAAATATTGTATTAAGAACAACCTATCTTATTAGGATATACCCATTCAGATTCTTGATCGTCAGGTTCGCAAGTTGAGAACCAAGGAGGTTGCATCAGCCAAGGTCTTATGGAGAAATAAATTTTTTGAGGAAGCTACTTGGGAGGCTGAGGAGGATATGAAGAAGAGATACCCACATCTATTCCCTTCCGGTGAATTTCCAGACCAAGGTACTAATTCTTTATAAAGAACTCTTTAAGTTGATATGCTAAGTTATGTGAATTGCATGTTGGGTGCTTGAGTTTAAAGTTAGATGTTTTCCCGCACCCTGTTCTACTTAGAGTGAATGGTGAATGTTCCCAAAGGGGAGATATTGTAACACCTTGGACTTTGAAAGAGCTAAATTGAGATTCGTACAAGTTACTCTTCAATTGTGAGTTTGGGTCAACTTCAAATGACCAAAACATTCGGTGCAAGATGATTTAGGTGGCCTATTAGGTGTCAACTCAAAGGTCTTTGAGTCCTCTTTCCAACGCCCGAGTTTGTTGAAATTCGAATTTGGATGAAGGAGTTATGCCCATTTGAGTGCAGCCTCTCTAGATAGAGCCTTTTAATCCATTTTAAGGAGGGGTATTTTGTTTTTTTCTTACCACACTACGCCTAAATGTTTTTCTTACCAAAATAGGGATCTAAGCTGATTCAGATCAGTTTTTCATTCTTTAAAAAATGATTAAGAAAGTTAGGGCAAAGTTTAAGAAGAGAAAATATGAGGTTTCAAGATTTCTTCAAGGATTCGGGGAAAACGCCAAGAACTTAGTTCTTTCAAGGTACGTGAGGTTTCTCATAGTGATGGATTTGTTCATCCTCACACCAAGCATGTATTTTGTTCAATAAATTTTCCATGAAATCATTTATGTAAAGGTTCTTGAGGAATTCTTGAGGTTTTGCTTCATTCTTTATCAGTGGATTCTTGTTAAATTCTTAAGGTGAGGGTTTTGCGAATGACTGATGTTCTTGAGGGAATTTGAGTGGGTTTTAGATTAATTTTTGTTGGGTTAATTAATTCAAATGAGTTTGGGAGGAAATCATTCGATTCTAGATGAGTTGGGCCTTGAATTGAGCAAGAAAAATTCGTCGGGTCTTCTAGGTTTGGGCTGGGGCGGCACGCCCTCATAGCGCAAGGGGGGATGGCGTCCTACGGCTGCAGTGCGCCCCAAACCAGCCCCAATTAATTAAGGTCTAGCGCGGTGCACCACTGATGCGCTAGGGGCGTCAGGCCCCTTTCCCCTCCGTTCTTTGTCTCATATGCGTTCCTTTGAATCGTGTCTTTACTCTCTTCTTATTACCAACTATCTAAGCCTCCATTAATCATTGAGAGATCCTATAATATTCTAATCATAGCTCTTAAATTCACATTGTTAAATTGAATTAAAGTTAAGAGGAAAGTTCAAAGGTTCTATTTCATAAACACTTAAGAGTTTCAAATGTTATTTATATATCTATATATATACTTATGTACCTATGTTGATTATTCGACTTGAAAGATAAGTTCATAAGTGCATGTTTTCAAGAATGTAACACATCCAATGTTTTGAAAAGTATTTCAATCAAGTAAAAAGTCCATTCCTTGTAATGGGTGAATTGAACATAAAGTTATATCAATTATTTTGAGAGTAGTATCGATCCCCGAGTTAGGTTAGAGTGTCTTGTGATTCGGAAGTTCCATAAAACTACGTAGCCAGTGTAGGATAGGATAACATTGATCCTTCATGCGATTCCTCACTGCCTCTGAGAAGACCAATTAGATGGATCCATAGTCATGATATCATCCTATACCCCGATAAAGTATAGGATGGCCCTGACAATTTGAGGCGAAATATTGTATCATTGCTAGGCTCATGATAATGGCTGTTGGTTAGAGAAACTCCCCACAAGTAAAGTGTATTATTTTCATGTTGTTTTCATTGTATATTATGTTGTAAAAGTTAAATGGTTTTAACTTCATATTCATATATTGATCCCGTTATGTTGCTTTCAGTCATTCAAGCCAGTAAGTTGTTTACTCTTACCTTATCACTTACCAAAACATTCAATGTACTGACGTCATTCTACTTGCATCATTTTATGATGCAGATACAGGTACTCAGGATCATCAACAGGTGCTTCGTTGAGATTACTATTCACTCGTAGATAGATTTTGGGTGAGGCCTCCTTGCTTCCAGAAGACTCTATTTCCTTTCAGTTAGTAGCTTTTGGAGTTGTCACAGGTCTTATCCCGAAATCTATCTTACATTGTTAGAGGCTTTATAGACAGATTGAACTAGATGTTCCCAGTATTTTCACAGGATATTTTGTTTAACTCATGATTCATATTAAATATTTTGCAAGACAATATTATTAAGACTTTCTTAAATGTCTAATTGTCCACCTATTTAAGCTTCCCCGTATCATTTAATTTCATGTAAGTCATGTAGTCAAGCCAAGGGTTCGCTTGGGGATCAGAAATGGTTCTCCTGTACCAGTCACATCCAAGGTGTAGGCCCGGATCGTGACAAATATATCTAGTATAATTCCAAAAGTAGGGTGTAGAGAAGATAGGCTATACACAGATCTTATTTCTACCTTTGTGGGGGTAAACATCTTGTTTCAGATGGACTATCAAAACATATTTAGTGAAATTCTTGACTTTGACATTAAATTACATTGCCATTAAAATTTGTATGCTCTTAACGAAATTCCTAACTTTGTCACTAGTTTATAGGAACCAAGTATTGGGGTATCAATAGTTGGGCTAAACCACTTGCTAAAAAGCTGTTAGAGGTGCTATTGAAGGGTCTCAATGTCAATGAAATTGATGAATCTTTAGAACCTCTCTTGATGGGAACTATGACTATCAACATAAAACTACTATCCACCATGCCCAAATCCAAGTATCACCATTGTGGCTCGCTGACACTGTGACGTGTCCTGCATCACTCTGCTCTTCCAGGATGACACAAGAGGCTTATATGTCTGAGGGACTAAAGGCGATAATTGTATCCACGTAAATCTAATTAAAGGTGCCTTAGCGGTTGATATAGGTGACTTGTTGCAGATAATGAGCAATGACCAATACAAAAGTATCGAGCATTTTGTAGCAGTTGATTCGAGCAGGGCTCAAATATCCGTACCGCTATTTTTGAATCCTAGCCTTAACAGTTCCATTGGTCCATTTCCACAAATGCTGAAAGATTGAGAAAAATCAGTGTACAAACATGTCTTGTTTTCTGATTATTGGGATTATTTCTTCCGTAAGAAGCCTTCTTGTAAAGTACCACTAGATTTTGCTAAAGAATGATATTTTAATCTACAAATTTCTTGTTATGTGAATGTTATTGTATTGTCAAATTTGTTATTATGTAATGACAAAAAATCTCTTTTTACATAACCAGTGAGTTGGTATAATTGCTTCGTTATCTTGTTTTGTTCTAATAATTTAATAATCTTATTTTATCCTTTATCCGACTTTTTGTTTATAATAACTTTACCCAATATTTTTTTTTTGTAATATTTTAAGTTTATTCTTCTAATCGTTAGTGTGTAACACTGTGATAATTTTAAACTTGAACTCTATAATTTGAAGAATGTGCTTTCTGTAAAGCGGATACCTAATATAGAATAAGAAAAAACATGTACTCATGATGGGTAGTAATTATCTCCGCCGTCAGTTAAAGATCTCGAGTTTAGAAATGAATTTGCATTCAGTTTTAAATCATATACTGAATACAAAATGAGTGGAAAAACATCTACTGAAATGCCAGTTATCATTTTTTAAGATCGTGACACGTATCAACTATCTACATCATCAACTATGGATTTCAAGTTTAGAATGAATTTACTTTCACTCCTAAGATTGGTATCAAATATAGGGTGATGAAACCCCCTAATCATCAATGATTGTGGTAGGTAGTCTCTCAATGAAGAAAACTGGTATCAAATGTCAAAGTTTTATTATCAAATACTATGTAAATTCTAGAAAAAATTCACCCGAACAAGAAAAATTCAATCATGAAAATATGATTCGTCAAATTCATCCATGTTTGGCCTGATCATTGACCCATTTATTTACTAGCTTAGCTCATTAAAAAATTGTGTTGATATGTTGTAGAATGTAGTTTCCAACCCATTAACCACTATAAATTAGTGTATAATTTCACATTTCTTGAATTTTGAGCATTTGACATAGTTGAAATTTAATAATTTCACATTTGACACTATCTAACACGTTTGGAGAGAGGCAAATTAATGTGTCACGACCCGAGTCTAGACCCTGGATATGGCCGGCACTCGAGAACCATTGCTGGTCCCCAAGCGAACTCTCATCCTGGCTGACTACAAGCGGAAGACCAACTCTAGCATACATAAGCTTGAAACTAAATTAAACTCGTTGAACTCCAATACTCAACTTTTTAACAAGTATGTACAATACTCAAAAGAAAGTAAATACTATAAAAATCCTCAACGCTGCCTATCTATGAAGCCTCTACTATTCCAGAAGGATGTCGGGACAAGACCCACAACATCTCAAAACTACTAACTGTAAGGTAAAGGTGAAGTCCTCTGGAATATAAGAAGGCTCACCAAAGCTGACTGAAATATCACATGACCTCAACGAAAAGCCTGTTGATGATCCTGAATACCTGTATCTGCATCATAAAAGATGCAGGCCAAATGGCATCAGTACATGGAATGTACGAGCATGTAAGGGGAATTCTAACGCATAAATATAAGCTTGAACTGATAGAAAAGAAACATACTGACCTCTTCTCAACTCACTCAACTCAACTCAAACTCCCCTCAAGGATAGGATACTCAATTCAAGGATAAGATACTCAACTCAAAGGTAAGATACTCAACTCAAACTCAAGATACTCAACTCAAACTCAAGATACTCAGCTCAAACTCAAGATACTCAACTGAAAATGAAAGCAACAATAAAAGATGCAATATCTGGAAAGCTTTTAAAACAATAGATAATAACTCAGTTGTATGTAAAAATACAATAATAATTCAATTTTATGAAAATACCATAATAACTCTTATTTGGGAGATTCTCTAACCAAAAACCATCACTATGAGCTATGTGATGATACATCGTCTCGCCCACGCTGCCAGAACTGTCCTATACCTTGCCGGGGTATAGAACTTCTCAACTAAGTGGATCCACTAAGCTATGCTTAAAAAGAAATAAGGAATAATCTGAAAAATATGACCCTTTCTACCCACGTTGGCTACATGGTTTAAAGGGGTTGTGAGTTGTCTGAATTCTCCCCATTACGGTGCTTAATACTACTCCCAATAATATAACTCATGCTCATATGTTTAAAAAAACATTTCCTCATCCTCAAACTTTGAGATTATTACTCAAAAGGTTTCTCTTAAAAGAGATTATACTCAAAAACTCCTCATAAACTCCTTTGAAAATCGGTGTTTCCCCTGATTTTAAATGTAAAAATATTTACTCTTGGGAATACTTAGTTCCCATATATTCATTTTGATAAAAATAAAACTTGACTCTCATCATCTTCATACTCATTTACTCAAGTCTTTAAATAGATTATAAATAATTGGAAAAGACTTCTCAAAATACGGTTCATGCCGAATTATGGACATGAACAACTCAATTCAAGGGTTTTCAATAACCATATATAGAACTCAATACTCGAACAAAATAACTCCAGAACTCAAGAACTCAATGATACTACTCATCTCAAGACTGCTCGACTCATAGGGTTCATGCGGAATTATGGGCATGACCGACTCAACTCAAGGACCTCCATGTATAACATATGGTAATCCATAATTATGAAATATAGTTTCAAAAAGTATTAGGAACTCAATACTCAAGAACTTACAACTCGAAGATACTACTCCTCTCAAAGATACTCAATTTATGTAGTTCATACGGAATTATGGGCATGACTAACTCAACTCAAGGATCTCAATGATAATGTAGACTCATGAATACATCCACCTCATTCTCATACTCACTTACTCGAGTCTTCAAACAATTTATAAGTAATTGTAGAAGACTCCTGAACAGAATAAAATGGACTTTCTCAAACTTTACTCTTAACCGTTCCTGGAATTTCAATTATAAACTCAAGGGTTATGATTCATGTTATGAATGATCTCTCGATGTTTAGATGTATTTTAGAGTGGCTAGAATTAGAAAGGAGTAAAGGTACACCTTAAAGGAACTCAAACGGAGCAAACGACATAAAACAGGATGGGGCAGGCGACCTGGCGCACTGAGTGGCGCGGGCGCCAGCCCTCAAACTTCAGAGCCTCTTTACTGGCACATTGTTGGCGCGGCGCGCCAGCCAGCCCAAATTTTTCTGAAAAATTTTCTTTCTCGTTTTATGAGCCTAATTTTCCTAGAATTGAATGGTTTCCTCAATTTTTCCTTAGATTCAATTAGCCAATACAAGTAGACAAGAATCTCCTAAAAAACAACTGTCAGACTCATATATTTATCTCAAGAACTCATCAAACCCATCCTAATTCAAGAACAAAAGCAACACTTTAAGAACACTTATCAAGAACTTAAATTTCTCAATATTTGTGGATAGATTCGCAAAAGAAACTCATGATTGGCGTGTGGTGAACGAACCCAATAGTATGAAAACTTACATACCTCTTAGGATCGAATCCTTGGCGAAAACCCCTCGAAGATTGCAAGAATCTTGATCGTTCTTCCTTTTCTCCTCTTTTCCTCTTCTTGAACTCCTCTCAAAACTTTAAGAGTAATTTAGGAATAACTAAAATTGATTCTGATCAGTTTAGACCCCTAAAAGTTTAACAAAAATGGGCTAGGCTGGTGGGGTAAGGAAAAGACCAAAATACCCCTTATTCATTTGGGTAACTTTTCTTAACTGGACAGGCTGAACTCAAACGAGCATATCTCCCTCATTTGAACTCAAAATTTAGCAAACTTGGTGGCGTTAGAAAGAGGACTCAAATATCATTCATTTGATATCTTATGGGTCTCCGTACTCATCATGTGCTAAAAGTTATGGTTGTTTGAAATTGACCCAAAACTTAAAAGAACTTACGAATGACTTGAATGAATTCTCTTTAGTTCTTTTTGGAACTCAAGGTGCTACATCTAGTGACCTTAACACTTAATAAATTTACCCAATATTTTTTTCCTTGTAATATTGTAACTTTATTCTTCTAATCGTTGGTGTGTAACACTATGATAATTTTAAACTTGAACTCTACAATTTGAAAAATGTACTTTCTTTAAAATAGATACCGAATAGAGAATAAAAAAAACATATACTCATGATAGGTAGTAATTATTTCCACCATCAATTAAAGATCTCGAGTTTAGAAATGAAGTTGCATTCAGTTTTAAATCTACTGAATACAAAATGAGGAGAAAAACACCTAATTAAATGACACTTATCATTTTCTAAGATCGTGACAAGTATCAACTATCTCCATCATCAACTATAGATTTGGAGGTTAGAATGAATTTACTTTCACTCCTAAGACTGGTATCAAATATAGGGTGATGAACCCCCCCCCCCTTAATCATCAATGATTGTGATAGGTGGTCTCTCAATGACGAAAATTGGTATCAAAAGTCAAGTTTTTATAATCAAATACTACGTAAATTCTACAAAAAATCCACCCTAACAACAAAAACTCATTCATGAAAATATGATTCATCAAATCCATCCAAGTTTGGCCTGATCATTGACCCATTGATATACTTGCTCAACTCATTAAAAAATTGTGTTGATATGTTGTAGAATGTAGTTTCTGACCCTTTAACTATTATAAATGTAACACCCTGCATACGAAAAAGGGAAATGAAACAAATTTTGGGAAGTTGCAGGTGCCAGCCAAGGAGGCCAACCATGGCCCGTGTGTACGACCACAGACCTTAGTGTGGTTTGTGGACTGGCCACCCTGCCAAGTCTGCAGAGGCTCAAGACCAAAGCCTGACCAACGGACTTTAGGTCAGATCACGATCCGTGGTCGGGATCCGTAGTTCACTGGCCCAAGATCATGCTACTGACCACGAACGACGGATGTGCAGGACGGTCCATCGCTCTGACCACGGTCCGTCGTCAGTGGTCCGTTAGTGGGCAGCTGGCAGTTATGTTCAGGGTTAGTTGGGTCTTTTTCTAATTAATTGGTTCCTATAATACGTCATTTAGCCCTTCACTAAGACCCCTATATGAGCACTTTAATCCCCATATTCAACCCATTCAAGTTATACTTCAAAAATCACAAAAGAAGATCAATTCTCCTCTCCAAAATATTCTCTCTCTAGAAACTTGAAGAAAAAGAAGGGTTCAACCTAGGGTTTCAAGGTAAGGCTCCATTTTCACCATTGAAGATAAGGATTTGGCTTTGAGGTATGATAGTTTTCATCCATGGATTTCTTCCATTCATGGAGTTCCCAAATTCCTCTATTTTCAAAGTTAGAAATCCCCAATTGAGTTAGGGTTTTCTTCAATAGACATGGGTTTTCTTGATTATTGATTTAGATGATTGAATTATGATCTCTTATGCATGAATTGATGAAATACTATGATTTTATGATGATTTCCCCTATGAACCCATGTAATCCCTATGTTTTCAAATTATGAATCATATGATGTGGAATTTTGATTATAAAGGAAGAGTTTTATGAAATTACGCATATATTGCTAGCTTTACATGAATGTATGATAATCCATATCTAACCCATGTTTTCTAACTATTGATGATTGAAAGTGGGTTTTGAGCCTTGAAAGGTATATTATGAGATTATGCATGCTCTTATGAAATCTAAGCAAATGTTTTAAGGATGCTTTGAGAGTAAAGTATCAATGCTGATGTTGTTGAAATGATTGTTCTCATAAACACATAATAGCATGATGTGAAAGGTTTTCTCACATAGTAAGGGATTCTAAGGTTGAATGGTTTTCTCACCTAATGGAATCAAAGACTTAGAGCTATCCTAATGAACCTAGCTTGGATTAATTATTGAAAGATACCTTTCCATGGATAATGACTTAGCTTGGATTGGCAAGATGACGTGTCTTTCCATGGATAATAAGAACAAGTAAGAAATGACTATTTTGTGGGATTTATGCTTAGAACTGAGAGGATATTGAGATGGAAGCTCTCTCGTGAGTAGAGGCCGGGTTTCTAGAAGCAATCTCCTCATCCCTTACCTATGTGCCCCTATAGGATGATTGTCTAGATAGACATTAGCTAGTGGATCCACCTAAGATAGAAGTTCATGGTCCTTACCTTGGAAAGTAGGACAACCCTTTTCGGTGTGGGAGACACCAGGGGATCATGTTATAGCTCACATGGTCTCTATGTCGGTTATGGCTAATTCCTCACATTAATAATGAACTAAGGTTACTTCAAGAAGTATCTCATATGTGTTCAAAGACTTTAATGATGATTAGCTTGCATTGACCATGTTTTATGACATATGTTTTCTAACCCTTTTATATCATGTTTTAGCTTAGTCAATTGCATGTCATGAAATGTCCCTTTTAGCATGATTTAAATTTTTAATGCATAGCTATCATACTTGGTACATGATTTTGTACTAACGCATACTCTTGCCTACATTTCCCCAAATGTAGGGTCCGACAGTCAGGTTTCTCAGTTTCGTGGCTAGTGGTTGATTTCGAGGTTTTCAAGCTTTGGTGAGTCCTCATGCTTCGAGGACGTACTTTCATTGTTATAGTTTCTTTCATGTATTTCACTTTTAAGCATGATGTATGGGCTAGGCCCAATTTCAATCTATTGTACTAGATTGCTATATTGAAACAAGTGTTTTAGACTTCCGCTTTTCTTTATAATACTATTGGACTTGAAATGTTGTTTTACTTCTATTATTCTATTTCTTATGTTATGAATGCTAAGTTGCTTTTATAGGGTCCCTTGGGGTCCTATACGCCATGTTACATCTAGGGGGGTACCCCTGGGTCGTGAAAAACTTGGTAATCAGAGCACAAGGTTTAGAATGGTCCTAGGATGTCTCATAAACCACGTCAAGTAGAGTCTTGTTCATAAGTGTGAAGCGCGCCACATTTATGAATGAGAGGCTACAAGATGTTTAGGAAACTCCACTTCTTTCATTATTCTTAAGTCGTGCGATAAAGTTTAACTCTATAAGGTCTCTCTCCTAATCTTTATCCGATGCTCTACAGGATATGGCTAATCGAAGAGCTTATGCTAGAAGGAATGTGAAGGAGAATGACGAACAAGAAGCTCCTCGAGTTCCGATCGATCCTTTGGCCGAACAAGTGACTAATACGGAGTTTAGGGTTGTTTTTCAAGTGTTGGCTCAAGCTGTGAAGGCCCAAGACAATAGGGAGGTTGCAGTTCCCGTGAACCCAAATGTGGGTACGGTGGCTTCTAGAGTGAGGGACTTCACTAGGATGAATCCTCCGAAGTTTCATGGTTCTAAAGTTGAGGAAGATCCTCAAGAGTTCATTGATGAGGTCTATAAGGTCTTGATGATCATGGGAATGACGTCGGTGGAAAAGGCGGAGTTGGCTGCTTATCAACTAAAAGGTGTTGCTCAGACTTGGTTCAACCAATAGAAAGAAGGGAGACCAGAAGATGCGGGTCCCATTGATTGGGAGAAGTTTACGACTGCTTTTCTTGATAGGTTCTTTCCCCTTGAGATGAGGGAAGCCAAAGTGCTTGAGTTCATTAACCTTCGACAAGGAAGTATGAGTGTGAGGGAATATGCTATAAATTTCACATAATTGTTTAGGTATGCTCCATGATGGTTGCCGATTCAAGGGAAAGGATGAGTAAGTTCGTTTCAGGTATGTCCAAAATGGTGGTTAAAGAGTGTCGTACCGCCATGCTCATTAATGACATGGACATCTCTCGTCTCATGCTTCATGCACAACAAATTGAGGAGGAGAAAATCAAGGAAAAGTCTAGAGAGGTGAGGAGGGCTAAGACCGTTGATGGTAATTTTTCTCATGGAAGGTCCGATGGACATGGTCATCCTAGATTTGGACAAAGGTTTTCCGGTCAAGGTTCCTCCAATGCTCCTTCTAAGTTCAAAAATGATAGGATGTCTAACCATAGGCCTCAAGGAGGGAATGGTAGTGGATCTTCACTGCCCATGTCTACTTGTACTAGGTGTGGAAGGAAGCACGAGGGTAAGTGCCTAGCCGGCACGGATGGTTGCTTCGGTGGTGGTGTAACACCTCGTATCCGAATAACAGACCAACAAAAAATTTTCAAAAGTTGAAGGTGCCACCCACGGTTGCCACCTACGGACCGTAGGTGGGGTCCGTGGTTGGCCACCTGAAACCCCCTCCTAGAACCCCCAGAAAAAATCCGCCAAGGGTCGACCAACGGCAGGACCCACGGACCGTTGGTGGGACCACAGTCTGTGATCCAGGACATCGTTCAGACCCCCAGTTTCCAGCCCCCAGAACCCCAGTCGACGCCACGGTCCGTCGGTGGCCCCAACAGATTTTAAGTTGGGGTCATTTTGGTCTTTTGCCCTATGCGTTGGACCCCTAAACTACGTAGTTTTGGTCAGTTTTAGCCTAGTAGCTTAATCAAATCTTTCCCTAATCAATCATTCACAAAAATTCATAAAACTTAGAACGCAGAGACGAGAAAGAGTCGACTAAAGCACTTCCAAGAATGCAGCAAGGTTTCTTAAGTTCCAGCCCCGAAATCGAAATATTTCTCCGTGAAATTCGTCACCAGGTATGTGGGATTTCACTAGTGGGTTCCTTTCACCCATTAGGTCCCTAGAATTCAGTCTAATTCTTAATTCCCTTCATATTATCTAGACCTAGGGTTTTCTTGAATGTTAGAAATTGTTGGTTTTTAGCTTTTAAAATGATCCAAATCAGATTATCATATTGTTGCTTAGTTTCTTGCATGATATTCAGAACCCTAGTGGTGCAGATTCGTTTAGTTCATGAATTACACTAGCTAGGACAATTTAAATAGATATACATGCCTCAGATGTTGAATGTCTCATTATTAGTATTACAATGTTGCATTTTTAGTTAGCATGTCAGAATCTCGAGCTATCCAATTTATCTCAATTATGTTGTAATTTATACATTCTATTGGGAGTATGCTTAACAACAAGTTGGACTAGGGTCAATCACCCTCATAGTCCCAGAACTACGTGCCCCCGTAGGTTTATAAGTCCCCTCTGTAGGAATTACATTTAGTGATCACACCAGTCATGCCTCTATAACCTTGGCAAGGTATATTGGGTCCTCTCGATGGGGCTTATACATCGGATTCCATGTTTAGATCATGTGGTTTTACGTCGGTTATTAGTAGCTCCCACAGTCAGACTCTAGTGCATTTGACCAGGTTCCAATTATATTTCAGTATTGAGTTTCAACATGTTATGTACTTGGTTATTGCATTCAGTCAGACTCTAGTGCATTTGACCAGGTTCCATCTTATATCACTAATCAGTATGCTTTATTCAGTTATGTATATATTGTTCGGCTTAATTCAATTTTGCATGCTCAGTACCTTTCAAGTACTGACGCATACTCTGCGCTACATCTTCTCGTGATGTAGGTTCAAGTCCTCAGCATCCAAATTATGCATAGATCGGTTCCCGATCTCCAGTACAACAGCTTCAGTGGTGAGTCCTCATTCTTCGAGGACAATAGACATGTTTCTTATTTTAGTCTTTAATTTTAGTTTCAATTTTTACAAGAGCTAGCTGGGGACATGTCCTAGCATCTCTAGTCAGTTAGAGGCTTATTTCAGACATAGACAGATTCAACTTTAGATTTTAAGTTATAGTTCAATATTCTAAACTCTTTTTCAATATTTATATATTCAGAATTAGATTGGTTATTTCCCCATCATTTAGTTTACCTCATGTCTTATGCTTCCGCACATTAATTCTTTTAAGTATGCTTATGATATGCCCTCAGGGTTAGCTTGGGGTCACTCGTGATCCTAGGTCCCGTGTTTACGCCAAGGGGGTAGCCTCGGGGCGTCATAAACTTGGTATCAGAGTATTAGGTTCAAGAGTCCTAGGATGTATGAAAAGCCGCACTAAGTAGAGTCCTTTTCATGGGTGAAGTGCACCACATCTAATGAGAGGGAGGCTACGAAGTGTTTTAGGAAAAAACTTTACTTTCTTTGCTATTCTTATTATGCGTGGGTATGATCTACTTCTAATTCGTCGTTATGCATTTCAGATCATGGCTCTTCATAGAGCTAACACAAGAAATGCTAACGCAGCTCCTCCAGTCCCAGATCAAGAATTTTTGAATGTAGAGTTTCAGAATGTGATTCAACTTTTGGCTCAGAGTGTGACTAACCAGAACAATCAGCAGGCCCCAGTTCCTCCCAATTCTAATAATGGGTCATCTGCAGCCAGGATTCGTGATTTCATTAGGATGAATCCACCAGAGTTTCTAAGGTCGCAGGTTGGTGAGGACCCAAAGAATCTTATCGATGAGGTTAAGAAGATCTTTGGAGTGAAGCAGGTAACTTGTAATGATAGGGTAGAGTTGGCATCCTACCTCCTCAAGGATGTAGCTCACATTTGGTTCACTCAATTGAAGGAAAACAGGGGTAATGATGCAGCTCCTGTGACTTGGGAATGCTTTACTGGAGCTTTTCTGGATAGGTTCTTTCCGAGAGAGTTGAGGAAGTCTAAGGCTCAGGAATTCATGAATTTGAGGCAAGGTACAATGTCAGTCCAAGAGTACGGATTCAAGTTCACCCAAATCTCTAGGTATTCCCCTCATATGGTTGCTGATTCGAGGGCACAGATGAGTAAGTTTCTGTATGGCTTGTCCGATTTGGTAAAAACACAGTGCAGATTTGCTATGTTGATAGATGAGATGAATATCTCTAGGCTCATGACTCATGCTTAGCAGGTTGAGTGAGATAAGCTTAGGGAAATGGCTAAAGACAACAAGAAGGCTAGGACAGGTAACTATGAGTACTCTCAGCAGAAATCGTGTGGCAAAAATAGCTCACAGTTTCAGCAGAAATCTTCAGCTCCAACACCTTCATCAGCTAGTACTCCATCTTCCAGGTTTAGACAAGATTAGAAAAGTAGGGCACAAGGCTCTAAGTCTAAAGGGAGTGTTCCAGGTAGCAGAACCTACCCAACTTGTCCAAAATGTGGTAAGAACCATCCTGGCGAGTGTCTTGCAGGGAAAGAAGGGTGTTTTGGATGTGGTTAGTCTGGCCATATATTGAGGGATTTCCCTTCTGCCAAACAGGGGCAAGGAGGTAACAATAGTAGGGCTCAGTCTACAACTCTAGCAGCACCAGCAGGTCGCCCAACTCAGTAGGGTACTTCATCTAGTAAAGGTGGCGGTCAGCGCCAGAACAGGTTGTATACCAGGAAGATTCTCTTGATGTGGTCACTGGTACGTGACGAGTCTTTCATTTGGATGTTTATGCTTTGTTAGATCCAGGGGCTACTCTTTCCTTTGTAACTCCTTATATAGCAGTAAACTTCGGTGTCAGTCCAGAAACTCTTTCAGAACCCTTTTCAGTCTCTACTCCAGTAGGTGACCCAGTTATAGCTAGAAGGGTATACATAAATTGCCCTTTCTCAATCTCTCAGAAAGTCACCTCAGCAGATCTTGTAGAGTTAGAAATGGTAGACTTTGATATCATTCTAGGCATGGATTGGTTACATTTCTATTATGCCTCAGTCGATTGTTGAACCAGGGTTGTTCGGTTTCAGTTTCCAAAAGAACCAGTCTTAGAATGGAAGGGTAGTATCTTAGTGCCTATGGGTCGATTCATTTCCTACCTTAAGGCCAGAAAGATGATTTCCACGGGGTATATCTATCATTTAGTTTGGGTTAAGGATTCCAGTTCTGAAACCCCAACTCTTGAGTCAGTTCCAGTAGTAAATGAGTTTCTAGAGGATCTTTCCAGAATTCCTCCCAAAAGGGAAATAGACTTCAGAATTGATCTCCTTCCAGATACCCAGTCTATTTCGATTTCTCCTTACATAATGACTCCAGCTTAGCTAAAGGAATTGAAAGCACAGTTGAAAGACCTTCTAGATAAGGGCTTCATCAGACCTAGTATCTCTCCATGGGGTGCTCCAGTATTGTTCGTGAAAAAGAAACATGGTTCTCTCAGAATGTGCATTGACTATAGATAGTTGAACAAAGTCACAATCAAGAATAAGTATCCCATCCCCAGGATTGATGACTTGTTCGACCAACTTCTGGGTGATAGTTATTTTTCTAAGATAGACCTTAGATCTACCTATCATCAGCTCAGGTAGTGACATTCTGAAGACAGCTTTCAGGACTCGGTATAGTCATTATAAATTTGTAGTTATATCTTTTGGACTAACAAAAGCTCATGCAGCATTCATGGACTTAATGAACAGGGTGTTCAAACAGTATTTGGACTTGTTCGTTATCATCTTTATCGATGATATCCTCATTTATTCTCAAAGTGAGAAAGAGCATGTGACTCATCTGAGAGTTGTTCTGCAAACTCTTAAAGATCGCCAGTTATTCACTAAGTTCAGAAAATGTGAATTCTGGTTACAGTCCGTTGCTTTCCTTGGTCATATAGTGTCTAGCGAATGTCTCCGAGTGGATTCTCAGAAGATAGAGGCAGTGAAGCAATCGCCCAGACGCACCTCTCCTATGGATGTCAGAAGTTTCTTGGGTTTGGCTGGTTATTACAGAAGGTTCGTGGAAAGATTTTCATCCATAGCTTCTCCTTTGACTCAGTTTACTCAGAAAAAAGTTAAGTTCCAGTGGTCAGATGAGTGTGAAAAGAGTTTCACAGAACTTAAAACTTGGTTGACTACAACTCTTGTTTTGACTTTACCAGAGGGTTCAGACAGTTATGTGATCTATTGTGATGCATCCTAAGTCAGCCTAGGTAATGTGTTGATGCAGAGACGTAAGGTTATAGCTTATGCTTATTGATAACTTAAGGTGCATGCGAAGAATTATCCAACTCATGACCTCGATCTTGCAGCCGTAGTATTTTCCCTAAAGATTTGGAGACATTACTTATATGGTGTAAACGTAGATGTGTTCACAGACCATACGAGCCTTCAGTATGTGTTCACCCAGAAAGAGTTGAATCTTCGCCAGAGGAGATGACTTGAATCCCTCAAGGACTATGACATAAATGTGCTTTACCATCCTGGTAAGGCCAATGTAGTAGCTGATGCTCTTAGCAGACAATATATGGGTAGTGTAACACATATTGAGGAAGAAAGGAAGGAATAAGTGAAGGATGTTCAGCGCCTTGCTCGTTTAGAAGTTGGTCTTACAGATGGTTGAGTAATAGTCCAGAATAGCTCTAAGTCTTCATTGGTAGCGGAGGTTAAGGAGAAATAAGACAGTGATCCTATATTGCTTCAGTTGAAGGGTGCAGTTCATCATCAGAAAGTTGTGGTTTTCTCCTGGAGGGAGATGGTGTGCTTCGCTACCAGGGTCATTTATGACTTCCTAAGGTGGGTGAGTTGAGGCAGCAGATCCTTACAGAGGCTCATAACTCCAGGAATTCTATTCATCCAGGTGCCAATAAGATGTACCGTGATCTACAGGAAGTCTTTTGGTGGAATGGCATGAATAGCTCACGTGGTTTTACATCGGTTATTAGTAGCTCCCACAATCAGACTCTAGTGCATTTGACCAGGTTCCAGTTATATTTCAGTATTGAGTTTCAACATGTTATGTACTTGGTTATTGCATTCAGTTTAGTTCATGTTCAGTATATTCTTCATGTTCATCTTATATCACTGATCAGTATGCTTTATTCAGTTATGTATATATTGTTCAGGTTAATTCTATTCTGCATGCTCAGTACCTTTCAAGTACTGATGCATACTCTGCGCTACATCTTCTCGTGATGTAGGTTTAGGTCCTCAGCATCCAGATCACGCATAGATTGGTTCCCGATCTCTAGTTCAGCAGCTTCAGTGGTGAGTCCTCATTCTTCGAGGACAATAGACATGTTTCCTATTTCAGTCTTTTATTTTAGTTTCAGTTTTTACTAGAGCTAGCTGGGGACATGTCCTCGCATCTCTAGTCAGTTAGAGGCTTATTTCAGACATAGACAGATTCAACTTTAGATTTTGAGTTATAGTTCAGTATTCTAAACTCTTTATCAGTATTTATATATTTAGACTTAGATTGGGTATTTCCCCATCATTTAGTTTACCTCATATCTTATTCTTCCGCATAATAATTATTTTAAGTATGCTTATGATATGTCAGCTCAGGGTTAGCTTGGGGTCACTCGTGATTCTAGGTCCCGTGTTTACGCTAAGGGGTTAGCCTTGAGGCGTTACATATGGTAAGAGTGGTCATAAAATGAGGGATTTCCCGATGCTTACGGCGAAAGGAAGAGAAGGAAACAAAGCTCCTCCTAGTGGTTTGGGTCCCAATGCTCCTAAGCAAAACCGATTCTATGCACTTCAGACTCGTGGTGAACAAGAGAGTTCTCCCGATGTTGTTACCGGTATGTTAAAAGTTTTCCAACTTGATGTTTATAATTTACTTGATCCCAGTGCTACCTTGTCTTTTGTGATGCCATATGTGGCTATGAGGTTTGATATGCTATCCGATGTGTTGTTAGATCCTTTTTCTGTCTCTACTCCTGTTGGTGATTCTATTGTGGCTAAAAGGGTCTATAGAAAGTGTCCCGTTTCCTTGTCCGATAGAGTTACTCTTGTTGACTTGGTAGTGCTTGATACGTTATTCTTTGATGTGATTCTTGGTATGGATTGGCTGCACTCATGTTATGCTTCTATTGATTGTAGAACTCGTGTAGTCAAGTTTCAGTTTCCAAATGAGCCTGTCCTAGAGTGGAAGGGGGGAAATTTTATGCCTAAAGGTCAGTTTGTCTCTTGTGTTAAAGCTATAAAGATGATTTCTAAGAGTTGCATTTACCATCTAGTTAGGGTGAGGTATGTAGATTCTAAAACCCTTACTCTTGAGTCGGTACCCATTGTAAATGAGTTTCCGGAAGTGTTCCCAGATGACTTACCTGGTATTCCTCCCTAAAGGGAAATAGACTTCGATATTGACCTTCTCCCAGATATGCAACCTATCTCTATTCCTCCTTACCGTATGGCTCTAGCAAAAAATAAGGAGTTGAAAGAACAATTGAAAGATTTGTTGGATTAGGGTTTCATCCGATCGAGTATCTCTCCATGGGTTGCTCCAGTTTTGTTCGTTAGGAAGAATGATGGTTCTCTTTGTATGTGTATTGACTATGAACAAGGTGACTGTTAAGAATAAGTATCCTCTTCCAAGAATTGATGATTTATTTGACCAACTTCAAGGAATCAGTTATTTCTCTAAGATTGACCTTAGATCGGGTTATCACCAATTGAGGGGGAAAGAAGATGATATTCTGAAGACGACTTTTCAAACTCAGTATGGTCATTATGAGTTTTTGGTAATGTCGTTTGGGTTGACTAATGCTTCGGTGGCGTTTATGAATTTGATTAATAGGGTGTTTAGACAATACCTAGACATATTTGTGATTATGTTCATTGATGATATATTGATTTATTCGAGAACTGAGAATAAGCATATTGATCATTTGAGGATCGTGTTGCAAGTTCTTAAGGACCAACAACTCTTTGTGAAGTTTAGCAAATGTGAGTTTTGGCTAAGATCTGTAGCTTTCCTTGGCCATATTATTTCAAGTGAGGGTATTGAGGTAGATCCTAAGAAGATGGATGCGGTCAAGAGTTGGCCTAGACCTCTAACTCCTTCAGATATTAGAAGTTTCTTGGGTTTAGTCGGTTACTATAGAAGGTTTGTTGAGGGATTCTCTTCAATTGTCTCTCCTTTGACGGCTTTGACTCAAAAGAAGGCCAAGTTCATATGGTCCAAAGCATGTGAAAAGAGTTTCCAAGAGTTAAATGATAGACTTACTTCTGCTCCGGTGTTGACTTTACCGGAAGGGATCGATGGCTTTGTAGTTTACTGTCATGCCTCTAGAATTGGGTTAGGGTGTATGCTTATGCAAAATGGGAAAGTGATTGCCTATGCCTCAAGGGAACTTAAGATTCATGAGAAGAATTATCCCACCCATGACCTTGAACTAGCGGCGGTTATTTTTACCTTAAAGATTTGGAGGGATTATTTGTATGGTGTGCATGTAGATGTGTTTACCGACCACAAGAGTTTGCAATATGTGTTTAATCAGAAAGATCTAAATCTTCACCAAAGAAGGTGGCTTGAGTTATTGAAAGATTATGACATGAGTGTTCTCTATCACCCCGGAAAGGCAAATGTGTTAGCGATGCTCTTAGTCGGTTGTCTATGGAAAGTGTGGCTCATATTGATGAAAAAAAGAAAGAGTTAGTTCGAGATGTTCATAGATTGGACCGATTGGGTGTTCGGTTAGTGGACTCTACGAAGGGTGGTGTTATGGTCCACAATGGTTCAGAATCATCTTTAGTGGCAAATGTGAAAGCCAAGCAAGGTCTTGATCCAATTTTGATCGACTTAAAAGAAGCGGTGCTTAAGATATCCGTTGAGGATTTCTCCTAAGGGGGAGATAGGGTACTTAGATATCAAGGTCATTTGTGTGTTCTGAATGTTGATGACTTAAGGGAACAGATCTTGTCAGAAGCCATAGTTCGCGGTATTCCATTCACCTGGGAGCCACCAAGATGTACCGTGATTTATGGGAAGTCTATTGGTGGAATGGAATGAAGAAGGATATTGCGGAATTGGTGACTAAATGTCCTAATTGTCAACAAGTGAAGGTTGAGCATCAGAAACTGGGAGGTTTGTCCCAATATTTTAGTATTCCTACTTGGAAGTGGGAAGAATTGAATATAGACTTTATTGTTAGTTTGCCTCACACTCGGCACAACATGACTCGATTTGGGTTATAGTAGATCGGATGACGAAATCAGCTCATTTTCTTCCCGTCAAGGTTTCCTATTCGGCGGAGGACTATGCCAAGTTGTACTTGAGAGAAATGGTAAGGTTACATGGAGTGCCTTTGTCCATTATTTCTGATCGTGGTACCCAATTCACTTCTCAGTTTTGTAAGTCTTTCCAAAAGGGTCTTAGTACTCATGTTAAGCTTAGTACGACCTTTCATCCCCAAACCGATGGGCAAGTGGAGCATACTATCCAAACTTTGGAAGACATGTTGAGGGCTTGTGTGATTAATTTTAAGGCTAATTGGGATGACCATTTTCCATTGATTGAGTTTGCATATAATAATAGCTATCACTCGAGTATTGGTACGGCTCCATTTGAGGCATTGTATGGTAGGAGGTGTATATCTCCCATAGGTTCGTTTGAGGTGGGTGAAGTTTCCCTAATAGGTCCCGAATTGGTACATGAGGCCATAGAGAAAATTCGACTTATTAGAGAAAGTTTGAAAACGGATCAAAGTCAGAAAAAGTCATATGTCGATGTAAGAAGAAGAGATCTTGATTTTGATGTTCATGATTGGATTTACATGAAAATTTCACCCATGAAGGGTGTAATGAGGTTTGGTAAGAAAGGGAAGCTTAGTCCCGTTATGTAGGCCCATATCAAATTTTGAGATGTGTTGGTAAGGTTGCTTATGAGTTAGAATTGCCAAATGAATTGGCATCGGTGCAGTCGGTTTTACATGTCTCTATGTTGAAGAAATGTGTTGGCAATCCGACATCTATAGTTTCCTTAGAAGGTTTGTGAGTTGATGAAAATATTTCTTATGAGGAAATTCCGGTTGAGATTCTAGACCGGCAAGTCAAGAAGTTGAGAAATAAAGAAGTAGCTTCCGTGAAAGTGTTGTGGAGGAATCAATTAGTTGAGGGTGCTACTTGGGAGGCCGAGGCCGATATGATGTCCCGATATCCTCATCTCTTTCCTTCTACTCCTACTCTAGCTTGAGGTAATGAGTTCCTTATGGTTTGTTCTTTGCTTTGGAGTCATGTGTTTTTGTGTGTTTCTATGATTTCCTTATTTAGCATGCTTTGTGAAAAGTTCAAGTTTTGAGAAAATGAGTCAATTTGATTGATTTCTACATGTTTATGTGCATACGAGTATGAATTGCATGTAGACTACTTGATATGATGTTATGAGCATGACTTTAGCTTGGAGTTAATGTTTCCTCCTCGGATATATGCATCTGTGTATGTTGTTAGCTTGGAGTTGATGTTTCCTCCTTGGATATGTGTATTGCATGCAAGATGGGCTGTTAGACTTAGTTTCACCCCTCTTATGATGTTTTGATATCGCCCTAGCTTGGAGTCGATAGTTCCTCCTTGGTTATATGCATATAGATGAAGTTGCATTGTAGGTTGGGTTGTTAGTTCCTCTCCTACTCTTTTAGTACCAGCTTAAATCTCATTCGAGGATGAATGATCTCAAGGGGGAGATATTGTAACACCCCGTATCCGAAAAAGGGAAATGAAACAAATTTTGGGAAGTTGCAGGTGCCAGCCACGGAGGCCAACCACGGCCCGTGGGTAGGACCACGGACCGTACTGTGGTCCGTGGACTGGCCACCCTGCCAAGTCTGCAGAGGCTCAGGACCACGACTTGACCAACGGACCGTAGGTCAGACCATGGTTCGTGTTCGGGGTCCATGGTTCACTGGCCCAAGATCATGCTACTGACCACGAACGACGAACGTGCAGGACGCTCCGTCGTCCTGACCACGATCCGTTGTTAGTGCCATTGGTGGGCAACTGGCATTTAAGTTCCTAATTAATTGGTTCCTATACTACATCGTTTTGCCCTTCACTAAGACCCCTATATAAGAATTTTAACCCCCAAATTCAACCCATTCAAGTCATTCTTCCAAAATCACAAAAGAAGATCAATTCTCCTCTCCAAAATATTCTCTCTCTAGAAACTTGAAGAAGAAGAAGGGTTCAACCTAAGGTTTCAAGGTAAGGCTCCATTTTCACCATTGAAGATAAGCATTTGTCTTTGAGGTATCATAGTTTCATCCATGGATTCCTTCCATTCACGGAGTTCCCAAATTCCTCTATTTTCAAAGTTAGGAATCTCCAATTGAGTTAGGGTTTTGTCAATTGTGATGGGTTCTCTTGATAAATGATTTAGATGATTGAATTATGATCTCTTGTATGCCTAGTAACTTAATTAAAACTTACCCTAGTCAATTCATTCTCCAAAATTTAGCAACCTCGGAGCAAAAGAAGAGAAAGAGTCGGCCAAACCCCTTTCCAAGAACGCAACAAGGTTTCATCAGTTCCAACCCAGAAATAGAAAGATTTCTCCGTGGAATTCGTCACCAGGTATGTGGGATTTCACTAGTGGGTTTCTTTCACCCATTAGGTCCCTAGAATTCAGTCAGATTCTTGATTCCCTTCATATTATCTAGACCTAGGGTTTCTAGAATTTCAACAGATCATTACGAATTAGTTACTTTAATATTCCTAATCAGATTATCATGATTTTAGTATTTTTTTCCTAGATGCTTTCATAAACTCAGAACCCTAGCTATGTAGTTCTTTTAGTTCATGAATTACACATGCTAGGTCAGTTATTTCAGATATACAAGCCTCAAATTCGAATGTTTCATTATCAGTACATTAATGTTGCATTCTCAGATTTTTCATATCAATATTTTGAGCTATCCGGTATTACAGAAATTCAATCATAATGTTTTATTTATATAATCAGTTGGGAGTAGACTTAATACCGATTTGGACTAGGGTTCAGCGTACTCGAATAGTCCCAGAACTATGAGCCCCCGTAGGTTTATAAGTCCCCTCTGTGGGCATTATATTTTAGTGATCAGGCCATTCATGCCTCTATAACTCTGGCAGGGTATATTGGGTCCTCTTGATGGGGCGTATACATCGGACTCCACATTTGGCTCATGTGGTTTTATGTAGGTTATTAGTAGCTCCCTCACAGTCAGATTCTATTGCATTGACCGTGTTATTAGTAACAGTCAGATTTCAGTCTCAGCATGTTACAAACTTTGTCATTGCATTAAGTTAGTTCATGTTCAGTATTTCTGGTATAGTATCATGCTTATCTTATATCATTGCTTAGTTATATGCTTTGTTCAGTTATGTTATTATTCAACTTTACTCAATCATGCATGCTCGGTACCTTTCAAGTACTGACGCATACTCTGCGCTACATCTTCTCGTGATGTAAGTTCAGGTTCTCAACTTCCAGATCACGCATAGATCGATTTCCGATCTCCAGCTCAGCAGTATTAGTGGTGAGTCCTCATTCTCCGAGGACGACAAACATGTTTCTTTTGTTTTTAGTCTTAGTTTCAGTTTGTGCTAGATTTAGCTGGGGCATGTCCCAGCACTTCTAGTCAGTTAGAGGCTCTATTTCAGACATAGTTAGAGTAAGTTTTAGAATCAAGTTTTGATATTTCAGTTGTCGTTAAACTCTCAGTTTTATATATTCAGATTTACAATGGGTATTCCCCATCATTTTTCAGATATCTCATGTTTTAAGCTTCCGCACAGAATGATCTCATTTCAGTTATCATAGTATACTTATGTTATGCCAGCAGGGTTAGCTTGGGGTCACTCATGATCCTAGATTCCGTGTCCACGTCCTGGGGGTAGCTCGGGGCGTGACAACTTGGGAGGCTGAGGAAGATATGAAGAAGAGATACACGCATCTCTTTGAGTCCGGAGAAATTCCAAATTAAGGTACTAATCCTTTTCTTGGTATTTTTCTTTTAGTTGAACTATTGTGTTACTTTGCATATCGAGTGTTTGAACTGGGTGTTAGATGTTACCACTCTTAGTCTACTTAGAATAATTTCATTCGAGGATGAATGTTCCCAAGGGGGAGATATTGTTACACCTCGATATTTGAAAGAGCTAAAAAAATAAACTAAAATGAAAATAGCAAAATTAGAAATTTTGCAAGTTATGCATGAGTTATTAGTTTTGGGTTAACTTCAAACGACAATAACTTTCAGTACAGGATGAGTTAGGTGACCCATAAGATATCAAATGAAAGGTCTTGAAATCAACTATCCAGCGCCACCGAGTTCGCTAATTTTTGACTCGTATAAGGGAGATATGCCCGTTTGAAGTCAGGCTGTCCAATTAAGGAAAGTTACCCAAAAATGTGAGGGGTATTTTGGTCTTTTCCTTACCCCATCAGCTTAAAATGAATTATGGTAAATAATTAGGGGTCTAAACTGATTTGGTTCAATTTTACAAATCCTAATTTACGCTAGGATTTTGAGAGGAGTTCAAGAAGAGGAGAAAAGAGAAAAGTCAAGGTGTTCTTCAAGTTTTCTTGCGAATAGAAGGTTGTTTCACCAAGAGTTTAATCCCAAAAAGGTATGTGAGTTCTCATAGTGTTGGGTTCGTTTACCCACACGCCAATCATGTTATTTTCAGTGTAGTTTCATTCTTGAAAGTTGAAGGATTTGAGTTCTTGATGAGTTTTCATGAAGCTCATTCATAATCTTGATTGTTAAGATTTTGATGAGTTCTTGAGATAAGAGTTAGTGATTTGAGGTTGTTTTTGAGTAGATTCTCGTATACTTGTATTAGGTAATTGAATCTAAGGAGAATTTGAGAAAAGAAATCGATTCTAGTCAAATTAAGGTCAGAAATTGAGTAGAAAAATTCATCAGAATTGAGTGGGGGAGGGGTGGCGCGGCGCGCCCCAGATGCGCCAGCAGGTCTGACGTGGCACGCCAGCAGTGCGCCACAATTGATCTTCTGAACTTTAGGGGCTGGCGCCCCCGCCAGCAGTGCGCCCGGATCGTTTGCCCCCACCATTTTTCCGTCGTTTTACCCGTCTAAGTTCTTTTAAAGTGTACCTTCACTCCTTATTGATTCTAACGACTCTAAACTTCTTCTAAATATACGTTGTGAATGATAAACTTGAATTCATAATTCAAATTCAAGGTAGAGCTAAGAGTCAAGTCTTGAGAGTTCTTTGAGTCATTTCAGAAAATATTTTTACAAATTGTTTTTAAACTTGTTTTAAGACTTGAGCATTGAGTTTGAGGAAGAGTAGAGCGGCGTTTATTTTCTTTAAAATTATATATGGGAACTAAGTATTCCCAAGAGAAATGTTTTTACATTTAAGAATAGAGGAAACACTGATTTCCAAAAGTCATGAGCAGTTTTCAGTACTATCTCTTTTAAGAGAAATCTTTTGAGTAATAATCCCAAAGTTTAGGATGAGGAAATGTTTTTAAACATATGAGCTAAGTTATATTTTGGGAGTAGTATTGAGCACCGATATGGGGAAGAGTTCTAACAATTCACAGCCCCCATAAACCATGTAGCCAATGTGAGTAGAAAGGGTCATACTTTTTAGATGATTCCTTTATTGCTTTTTAGCATAGACTAGTGGATCCACTTAGTTAAGGAGTTCTATACCCCGGCAAAGTATAGGACAGTTCTAGCAGCGTGGGCTAGACGTTGTATCATCACATAGCTTATAGTGATGGTTGTCGATTAGAGAATCTCCCAAATATAGTTATTTTTGTATTTTTGCATACAAACAGAGTTTATATTATATTTTCTAATATATTGAGTTGTTATCTACTGTTTTAAAGCTTTTCTTTATATTGCATTATTTCTATTGCCTTATAATGAAATGAGTTGAGTTGAGTTAAGACGAGGTAAGTGTTTCTTTAGTTACAATTCAAGATTATGTCATGTTTTAGATTTTCCCTCACATGCTCGTACATTCCATGTACTGAAGCCAATTGGCCTGCATCTTTTATGATGCAGATACAGGTAACCAGGATCAACATCTAGGGCTTTGTTGATCCAATTGAGCTCCAGAGTTGTTGGTGAGCCTCCTTGCTTCTAGAGGATCCGTTGTTTACTTTCAGTCATTTCATTCTATTATTAGGATATCGTTGGTCTTGTCCCGACGTCCATCTTAGTTAGTAGAGGCTGCATAGATAGATAGACGTTAGTTCATGAGACTTCTCATTTTCAGTTATTTATGTTGAGACTTGAGTTGCCTCTTTGGCTAGTTAAATATTTTATTTCTAAAGTATTCTCAGTATTTCATTGAGACATTGAGTAAAGTTGTGCTTTTGAGTTCATCTTATTTACGAGTAAGTTTTTCACTAAGAGTTAATCTAGGCCAAGGGTTCGCTTGGGGCCCACAATGGTTCTCGAGTGCCCGGTCGCGCCCAAGGTGTAGGCTCGGGACGTGACACACTATCTAACACTTTTGGAGAGAGGTAAATTAATGTATCGATTTTCTAGCAAACGAAGAACACAAATATGATGAAGATTTAGTAATGCACTCAAGCATATAGAATTTTTTCTTCTAACAGATTTAAGTAGTACTGCTTTTATGACTTTTCAAAGTTTTTTCCTATTCCAACAAGTTAGCTCAAATTTCATAGGAGGCGCCAGAAGTAGTTGAGGTTGTACAGTTAGTTCTTATTGTATTTATTGATTGTTGTAGATGTTTATTTCATGAGAGAGTAGGTAGTCAAAGCCCTACTCTGATTTGTAAGTTTAATTTTGGATATTAATGCAAAATCTCAATTTTACTAATAAAAAAACTTTTTCCTATTTACTAAAAAAAATACACATTTGGTATATGTCCCTATCAAATCTTCTCAATTGACATAATAATTTATAACTATAAAATTATAATATTGAAAGTAAAATAAAGTATTAAATTATGGTAGTACTATTTTTACTGATATTTTTTTATGGATATGATAGAGTACACAAATTTCAGAAAAAATATTATTCAAAAAAACCACAATTCATGTATATGACACAAATAAGCCACCTCACCAATTTCCATTTCTAGAAGATATATTTTATGATGATGATGTTTTATTAAACTTTAAAAAAAAATTGAAACACTAAATAAAAAAATAATTCAAGAATTTTGTTTAGGTCATTATTATATAATCCATATACCCACACCCTCACTCCCTTGAAATAATAGAATGAATAAATAATTTTTATCCTCATTTGATGTTCGATATTCGTATTGAATCTAACAAAATTTGAATTTGTGCCAGAAAATTTTAGATTGAGAGTAAATCACTCCCTAACAAAGGTGACTCTTTAGTCATAAAAACTCGAATATAAAACGTCTGGTTAAAATTAAAAAAGTACTGTCTACTCCACCATTCAAAACCGACCCTGCTTCTCCCCCCCTCCCCCGTGTTGGGTTCGAAAGTGAGTGGGGCGTTATATATTAGCTTACAATTGAAAATCATATGGTCGATAACTCAAATTAAAAATAAAAGCATACTAAAAATATATTATTGATATGATTTGGCCAAACGACCTACATATTATAAAACTAATAATGAAAATACATAAACATATTATGAGAAAATCTCCCCCCTAAGCTTAACTCTTAAACGTCTACATTGTGAATGTTCTTGTGTTCTTGGTATGAGAAGATGTGTATTCAATTTATAGGATTCCAGAATTTTCCTCTAAAGAAAAGAATAAACCAAATATGGAAGAAAATTATATTTTCCTTTCAGATAAAGTTGAAGCATTTATGGTAATACTTTGACTTTCCTTCAAGAGAAATATAAACTTCAAGTACAGTAAGAAAATCAGGGCAAAACCCTAGCACCATGTCATGCCCCGAGGCTATCCTCTGGACGTTAACACGGGACCTAGGATCACGAGTGACCCCAAGCTAACCCTGAGCTGGCATATCATAAGCATACTGATAATAACTGAATAAAATGTAAACTATGCGGAATATACTGACGACTGAACTAAATGCAATGTCCAAGTACTAATTCTGAACTTGACATACTGAGACTGAATGCTGAAATATAACTGAAAACCTAGTCAAATGCACTGGAGTCTGAATGTGGGAGCTACTATTAACCGACATAAAACCACGTGAGCTAAACGTTGAGTCTGATGTATACGCCCCATTGAGAGGACCCAATATACCTTGCCAGGGGTATAAAGTCATGACTGTGTGATCACTAAATTTGATGCCTAACAGAGGGGACTTATAAACCTATGGGGGCACGTAGTTCTAGGACCATGAGGGTACGTTGGACCCTAGTCCAACTCCGTCTAAGCCTACTCCCAACTGGAATGTGTATAAACAACATAACTGAATTACTGGATAGCTCAATGTTCTGACATGCAAAATCTGAGAATGTAACATTTAACTACTGACACTGAAACATTCGTAACTGGAGCATGTATATCTGTTTAACTGACCTAGCAAGTACAATTCATGAACTAAGAGAATCTACACAACTAGGGTTCTGAGTTTCATTCAAGGAAAGAGGCAACGATTTCACCAAAACATGATTATCTGATTAAGAATACTATAACAGCTAAATCACAACCAATATCTAAGGTTTTAAAAAACCCTAGTTATAAGCAAGATATAGTGAATCAAGAATCTGACTTAATTCTGGGGACCTAGTGGATGAAAGGAACCCACTAGTGAAATCCCACATACATGGTGATGAATTTCAAGGGGAAATCCTTCTATTTCGGGGATGGAACTGAAGAAAACCGGCTGCATTCTTGGAAGGGTTTGGGTCGCCTCTTTTCTCCCCTTTTTTTCTAAGTTTGATGAATTTTTAGTGAATAAATCGCTTAGGGATGGATCTGACTAAGTTACTAGGCTAAAACTGGCCAAAACTACGTAGTTTGGGGATCAAACGACGTAGTTTAAGTGCCCAACGCATAGGAAAAAGGATAAAAACAACCCTGACTTAATTCTGACGAAGGCCACCCACGGAGGGACCTACGGTTCGTGGGTCGACCTAGCAACCGCAGGTAGGGGTCGTCGGTCAAGTCTGCCCGACAGGGCTTAACTAAAACGAGCATAATTTTTTACTCGGAGATGAGATTTGAGCAAACTCAGTGGTGTTGGAAAGAGGATTCAATTATCTATCATTTGGTAGGTCATGGGCCACCTAATTCCTTTTGTCCTAAGGGTTGTGATCATTTGAAGTTCACCCAACAATAATTTCCCTCTAACTGACTACTGACCCTCACCTACGATCCGTAGGTCCAACCACAGACCGTACTGGTCGACTGTGGGTGGGATCAGAGACCATAAATATTTAGTGCTTAATGACGGACCCCACCTACAGACCGTGTGTCAGACCACGGACCGTCGGTGACTTCCGTGGTTCTTCCACCAGGTCTGGAAAGCTGCATTTTTTTCTATTTTATCTAATCTGAGGTGTTACAATATCTCCCCCTTGGGAACATTATTCCTCGAATGAAGTCTAAACAAGATGAATATGGAGGGAAGAAGCTGCAATCCATACCACTAAGTACTAGAAGCTGATATCTAACTGAACTGAGTTCCAAGGACATGCAAATATGCTGAAAATGAAAGAACAACTGAAGGAACAAGGTACTAAGACTGAATTTAAGCACGAGTAAACTGAGAGACTGGAGAGGAAACTATTATCTCAAGCTGAAATGGAATCGGAAGGAAAGAGATGAGGATACTTGGCCTTTATGGCTGCTTCTGCTTCCCAAGTAGCTCCCTCTACGGACTGACTCCTCCAAGATTGTCAAATCTCATCACCCCCTTTATAGGTGATACTTTCAGGAAAGCCCAATCATCTATATCAAACTCTAAGTTCCTTCTCCCTACATCTGTATAGGACTTCTGTCTTAAGTCTATTTTTGATGAGCTGAACTTTTTCCCTTAGTTTCATAAACCGAATATGGCCCAATCAAGGTTGCTTCACCTACTCATCCACTTTAGGAACACATAATCGACCATCTCCCCCTTGGGAGAAAACCTCTACTTTCTGCTGATGAACTGCACCTTCCAACTAGAATAATATAGGATCACTGTCCTATTTTTCCTTAACCTCTGCTACCAATGAAGGTTCTGATCTATTCTGGACTATTACACCACTATCTGATGTGTCCGTAAGACTAACTCCTAAGCGAGCAAGCCGATGACTTCTTTTGCTAATTCCTTCCCTTTTTCCTCAACATGTGCTACACCACCCTCTAGAGATCATCTTTCTGGCCTTAAGGTAAGAGATAATTCTACCTATAGGCACTGAGCTACTACCCTTCCATTCTAAGAATGGCTTATTGGAACCTGAAATTGAATGATCTTAGTTCTACAATCGACTGAGGCATAACAGGAATGTAACCAATCCATGCCTAGAATGATATCAAAATCTACCATTTCTAACTCTACAAGATCTGTTAAGGTGAGTTTCTAAGAGACTGTGACAGGACAATTTCTGTATACCCGTCTAGCTATAACTGGGTCACCAACTGGAGTAGAGACTGAGAAGGGTTCTGAAAGAGTTTCTGGACTGACACCTAAGATTACTGCTATAAGGAGAGTTTTAAAGGTAAGAGTAGCCCTTGGATATAACAATATATAAACATCTAAATGAAAGACTCGTAACCAAGCAGTGACCACATCAGGAGAATCTTCCTGGTCCTGGCGAGCCTGGAGAGCATAGAGCCTGCCTTGGCGCTGAATGCCATTTGTACCAGATGACACACCCTACTGAGTTGGGCGACTTGTTGGTGCTGCTAGAGAGGTAGACTGAGTCCTATTATTATTACCTCCTTGCCCTTGTCTGGAAGAAGGACAATCTTTTAACCTATGGCCACACTGACCACACCCAAAGCATCCTTCCCTGCCTGCAAGACACTCGCCCGGATGGTTCTTACCAAACTTTGGACAAGTTGGGTATGTCCTATTTCCTGAAACACTCTTCTGATACTTAGAGCCTGGTGCCGTACAATTCTGATCCTTTCAAACTGTGATTGATTTCCACAACCTAATTTCTGCTGAGAGTACCCATAATTCCCTGTTCTAGCTTTCTTATTGTCCTTAGCTATTTCCTTAAGCTTATCTCCCTCAACCTGCTGAGCATGAGTCATGAGCCTAGAGATATTCATATCCTCTAACAACATAGCACTTCTGCACTCTTTCTTCACTAAGTCGGATACCCCAAATAGAAACTTACTCATCTACGCCATTGGATCGGCAACCATGTGTGGAGCATACTTGGAGAGTTGAGTGAACTTCAGCCCATACTCTTGGACTGACATTGTACCTTTCCTCAAATTCATAAACTCCTAAGCTTTAGCCTCTCTTAACTCCCTCGAGAAGAACCTATCCAGAAAAGCTCTAGTAAAACACTCCCAAGTCATAGGAGCTGCATCAGTACCCCTGTTTTCTTTCCACAGAGTGAACCAAATGTGAGGTACATCCTTAAACTGGTAGGATGCCAACTCTACCCAATCATTTCCAGTAACTTGCATCACTCCAAAGATTTTCTTAACCTCATTAATGAAGTTCTGGGGGTCCTCATCAACCCTTGACCCTAGAAATTCTAGTGGATTCATACGAACAAAATCTCAAACCCTGGTTGCTATTGACCCATTATTAGCATTGGTAGGAACCGGGGCTTGCTGATTGTTCTGGTTAGTTACACTCTGAGCCAAAAATTGGATAGCATTCTGAAACTTTGCATTCGAAACCTCATGGTCTGGGACTGGAGGGACTGCATTAGTATTGTGTGCATTAGCATTCCTTGTGTAAGCTCTACGAGAAGGCATGATATGAAACTCATAACGATGGATTAGAAAGAAGATCACACCCACGCACGATAAAAATAGCAAGAAAATGAAGTTTTTCCTAAAACACTTTGTAGCCTCCCTCTCATTAGATCTGGTGCACTTCACACCCATGAAAGAGACTCTACTTAGTGCGGCTTTTCAGACATCCTAGGACTCTTAAATCTAATGCTCTGATACGAAATTTGTCACGCCCCGAGGCTACCCTGGACGTAAACACGGGACCTAGGATCACGAGTGACCCCAAACTAACCCTGACCTACCATATCATAAGCATACTGATAATAATTGAATAAAATGTAAACTATGCGGAAGCTTAAAACAATAGTTAACTGAAAGATGGGGAATACCCAATACTGATCTGAATATAAAGATACTAAGAGTTTAGTGATACTGAACAATCACTCAAAAGCTAAAGCTGAATCTAATATTATGTTCGAAAAAGCCTCTAACTGACTAAAGTTGTTGGGACATTCCCCCAACTAACTCTAGCAAAACTGAAAACTGATTAAAAAGACTAAAGTGTAAAGCATGTCTGTTCTCCTCGAAGTACGAGGACTCACTATTGAAACTGTTGAACTAGAGATCAGGAACCGATCTATGTGTGATCTGGATGTTGAGTACCTGAAACTACATCATGAAAGGCGGTAGTGCAGAGTATGCGTCAGTACTTGGAATGTACTGAGCATGAAGGATAAAGAGTATAGCTGAATATAATACATAACTGAACAAAGCATACTGAGTAATAACATAATCTGAACTGAATGTAAATGCTGGAATATACTGAAGACTGAACTAAATGCAATGACCAAGTACTAATTCTGAACATGACATACTGAGACTGAATGCTGAAATATAACTGAAAACCAGTCTAATACATGGGATTCTGACTGTGGGAGCTACTATTAACCGATATAAAACCATATGAGCTAAACGTGGAGTCCGATGTAGACTCCCCATCGAGAGGACCCAATATACCTTGCCAAGGGTATAAAGGCATGACTGGCGTGATCACTAAATCTGATACCCAACAGAGGGGACTTATAAACCTACGGGGGCACATAGTTCTGGGACTATGAGGGTACGGTTGACCCTAGTCCTGCTCGGTCTAAGCATACTCCCAACTGGAATGTGTATAAACAACATAACTGAATTACTGGATAGCTCAATGTTCTGACATGCAAAATCTGAGAATGTAACATTTAACTACTGACACTAAAACATTCGTAACTAGAGCATGTATATCTGTTTAACTGACCTAGAAAGTGCAATTCATGAACTAAGAGAATCTACACAACTAGGGTTCTGAGTTTCATACAAGGAACTAAGCAACGATTTCACGAAAACATCATAATCTATTTAAGAATACTATAACAGCTAAATCACAACCAATATCTAAGGTTTTAAAAAACCCTAGGTCTAAGAAAGATATAGTGAATCAAGAATCTGACTGAATTCTAGGGACCTAGTGGATGAAAGGAACCCACTAGTGAAATCCCAAATACCTGGTGACGAATTTCACGGAGAAATCCTTCGATTTCGAGGTTGGAACTGAAGAAACCCTGCTGCATTCTTGGAAGGGTTTGGGTCGCCTCTTTTCTCCTCTTTTGTTCTAAGTTTGATGATTTTTTAGTGAATGAATCGCTTAAGGGAGGATCTGACTAAGTTACTAGGCTTAAACTGACAAAAACTACGTAGTTTAGGGATCAAACGACGTAGTTTAAGTGCCCAACGCAAAGGGGAAAGGACCAAAATGACCTTGACTTAATTCTGACGAAGGCCACCCACGGAGGGACTTGCAGTCCGTGGGTCGACCAACCAACCAAGGGTAGGGGTCGTCGGTCAAGTCTGCCCGATAGAGCTTCACTAAAACGAGCACAAATTCTTACTCAGAGATGGGATTTTAGCAATCTCGGTGGTGTTGGAAAGAGGATTCAATTATCTATCATTTGGTAGGTCATGGGCCACCTAATTCCTTTTGTGCTAAGGGTTATGATCATTTGAAGTTGACCCAATAACAATTTCCCTCTAACTGACTAGTGAGCCTCACCGACGGTCTGTAGGTCCAACCACGGACCGTACTGGTCGACCGTGGGTGGGATCAGAGACCATAATTTTTTGTTGCTCAACGGTTGACCCCACCTACGGACCGTGTGTCAGACCACAGACCATCGGTGGCTTCCGTGTTTCTTGCCCCAGGTCTGGAAAGCTGCACTTTTTACTTTTTTCTCAAATCTGAGGTGTTACACACCCCTCCCCCCTTAAATCCACCATAAAAACCCCGAATCTCCTTTTTCCATCATTTCATAGACAACCCCTTCTCCCCAACACACACCCTTCTCAAAACCCACCATAAAAATCTCCCAAATTTCCTTCTTCTATTAGTACACACTCATCAAGATTCAACACACAAATGACTTCATCAAAATTTGAAACAATTGATGACATACTTGATTTTGTTATCAAGAAAGCAAATGGAATAAAAGGCCTAGTAGACAGAAGCCATGAAATTATCCCAAGGCAATGTATTCAACCAAAAGAACACAGACTAGACAAATCTCAAATTGACAATCAAGAATCAATCCCAACAATTTATTTATCAAATTTTGATGATTTAAATGTTGAAAAATCAATTCAAGAAGCAGCAAGCAAGTGAGGTTTCTTCCAAATCATCAATCATGGGATCCCAATTGAAGTTCTTGGAGATTTGAAAGATGCAGCACACAAGTTATTTGAATTTCCAGCTGAAGAAAAAATTAAGTATTATAAAGAGAGCTATACTACTAGTGAATCTGTGTTGATGTTTTTGAGTGCTATTGGTAAGAAAAATGAGAAAGTTTTGGAGTGGAGGGATAGTATAAAACATGGTTGTAATCCACAAAATGATAGCAATTTTTGGCCTCCTCAAACAAGGTAACTTTTTGGGTTTTCTGTTCTGTGTAACAATACTTGTAGTATTACTTTTTTCATGAGTTTCATATCTTTAACGGTAAGGTGTTTGCGTTTTCTATCTGAACTATTGTTAGCTATTTATCAAAACAAACATCGAAACTTACTAGACCAAGTGTCTAAGTATAATCACAAAAGGTTGTGTCACAAGTTAATTAGGCATAAAATTTCGTCCTACTGGCAACTGACTCATTAATTTTGAGATGTTTTTTGGTAATTAGTTGATGTTACTTAAGATAGGAGACTTGCAAAAATGTGTTACTTCGAGCGTGTTTTTGACTGTTATCTCTAAATTTTATAAAGGTGTATATAACTTAAATCAGAATTAAATTGCATATGTAGTAATTTTTTTTATCCTTTTTACAATAATATATCTAGTATAATTCTACAAGTAGGGTAAGGAGAGGATAGAATGTACGGATATCTTATTTCTACCTTTGTGTGGTAAAAATGTTGTTTCTGATGGACTATAAAAACACTCTTAGTGAAATTCTTGACTTTGACATTACATTCCATTGACATTAAATTTCGTACGCTTTTAACGAAATTCCTAACTTTGTCACTACTTTATAGGAACCAAGTCTTGGAGTATCAAAAGTGGGCTAAACCACTTGCTAAAAAGTTGTTAGTGGTGTTATTGAAGGGTCTCAATGTCAATGAAATTGATGAATCTTTAGAACGTCTCTTGATGGGAACTATTGCTATCAACATAAACTATTATTTACCATGCCCAAATCCAAGTATCACCATTGGGGATCGCCGACACTGCGATGTGTCTTGCATCACTCTACTCTTCCAGGATGACACGAAAGGCCTATATGTCCGAGGGACTAAAGGTAATAATTGGATCCACGTAAATCCAATCAAAGGGGCCTTAGCAGCTAACATAGGTGACTCGTTGCGGATCATAAACAATGATCGATACAAGAGTATCGAGCATTGTGTAGCAGTTGATTCGAGCACGGCTCGAATATCCATACCGCTATTTTTGAATTCTAGCGTTGGCAGTGTCATTGGTACATTTCCACAAATGCTGAAAGATGGAGAGAAACCAGTGGACAAACATGTCTTGTCTTCTGATTATTGGGATTATTTCTTTCGTAAGAGGCCTTCTGGTAAAGCATCACTAGATTTTGCTAAAATTTGATATTTTAATCTACAAATTTCTTGTTATGTGAATGTTGTTGTATTATCAAATTTTTTATCATGTAATGACAAAAAGTCTCTCTTTACGTAACCAGTGAGTTGGTATGATCGTGTTGTTATCTTGTTTTGTTCTAATCATTTAATCGTCTTATTTTACCCTTTATCCTACTTTTTGTTTATAATAACTTTATCCAATATTTTTTTCATGGTAATATTGTATGTTTATTCTTTTAATCGCTGGTGTGTAACACTGTGATAATTTTAAACTTGAACTCTATAATTTGAAAAATATATTTTTTCTTTCAAGTAGATACCGAATACAGAATACGAAAAAATATTTAATCATGATGGGTAATAATTATCTCCACCGTCAATTAAAGATCTCGAGTTTAGAAATAAATTTACATTCAGTTTTAAATTAGATACTGAATACAAAATGAGGGGTAAACAACTACTTAAATGACACTTATTATTTTCTAAGATTGTGATAAGTATCAAGTATCTCCATCATCAACTATAGCTTTCGTGTTTAGAATGAATTTACTTTCACTCCTAAGACTGGTATAAAATATAGGGTGACGAAAGCCCCCCAATCATCAATAATTGTGATAGGTAATCTCGCAATGACGAAAACTGATATCAAATATCAAGTTTTTATAATCAAATACTACGTAAATTCTACAAAAACTTCACCCTAACAACAAAAAGTCATTCATGAAGATATGATTCATCAAATCCATTCAAGTTTGGCCTGATCATTGACCCAATTATTTTCTAGCTCAACTCATTAAAAAATTGTGTTGATGACCCTTTAACCATTATAAATTAGTGTATAATTTCACATTTCTTGAATTTTGAGCATTTGGCATAGTTAAAATTTAATAATTTCTAATTTGATACTGTCTAACACGTTTTGAGATAGGAAAACAAATGTGTCGATTTTCTAACAAACGAAGAACACAAATATGATGAAGATTTAGTATTGTATGGGAAAATGCATTCAAGCATATTAATTTTTTTATTCTAACATATTTAAGTATTACTGTTTTAAGGACCTTTTAAAGATTTTTCCTATTTATTTCAAAAAAATAGGGAAAACTACATAAATGAGTCATAAAACCAAAAATAATTACATGTTCATAACCAAACCCAAAGTAATTCAAGAAATACCCATTCTCTCAAAAATAATTACAGCTCATACCCTCATTTCATGAAGCGTCTCAATGTCAATGTAATTGATAAATCTTTAGAACCTCTGTTGATGGAAAATATAGCTATCAACATAAACTACTATCCACCATGAAAATATCCAAGTATAACCTTTGGTTGTCGCTGATACTGCAATGTTTCCTACATCATTGTGCTCCTCCAGGATGACATGGGAAGCCTATATGTCCTAGGGACTAAAGGCGATAACTGGATCCACGTAAATCCAATCAAAGGTGACTTAGCGGTTAACATATATAGGTGAATCATTATAGATCATGAGTAACGATCAATACAAGAGTATCAAGCAATGTGTAGTAGTTTATTCGAGAAGGGATCGAATATCTGTACCGCTATTTGTGAATGTTAGCCATGCTAGTGTCATTGGTCCATTTCCACAAATGCTTAAAGATAAAGAAAAACTAGTTACAAACATATCCTGTTTTCTGATTATTGAGATTATTTCTTCCGTAAGAGGCCTTCTGGTAATGCATCACTAGATTTTGCTAAAATTTAATGTTTTAATGTACAAATTTCTTGTTATGTAAATGTTATTTTATTGTTAAATTTATTATTATGTAATGAAAAAAAGTGTCTCTTTACATAACCAGTGAGTTGGTATGATTGAGTTGTTATCTTGTTTTGTTCTAATCATTCAATAATCTTATTTTACCCTTTATCCAACTTTTTGTTTATATTAACTTTTTCCCATATTTGTTTTCTTTGTAATATTGTGAGTTTAATCTTCTAATTGTTATTGTGTCACATTGTGATAATTTTAAATTTGAAATCTATAATTTGAAAAATATGATTTCTTTAACGTGGATACCGAATATAGAATAAAAAATTACGTTGAATGACCTGTTTCCGTCGTTATGGAAAAGCCGACGGGGAAATAATTTAGGCCAGAAAACTTTTGTGTAGTGAATTGAAAATTTCTAGCCTAGTCCAGACTTGGAGGAAATCTGAGTTAGGTGAGGTCTAGGGAAATATGATAATGAATGAGGGTTTAAATTATGAATTCGATCATATGAGTGGATAGCCAAGCCATTAGGGAGCCCGTACGGCTTTATGGAATCAAATTCGGGCTAGAAGAACTCCCAAAACTGATCTTAGCGTGAACATGTAGTTTTTGAACGTCAAGGGTTGAAGGTGTGTTGTGAAATGGGAGTTTGTAACTCAAATTCTGACTCTCTGTCTCCGTGCAAGCTGCCAGGGCAGGATTAATCCCACCAGGGCGGGGCTGCTGTGGCGGGCCAGTCGCGAATTAAGTCGGGGGAAAACCCCAAAATCATTATTTTCTACAAAACCTCATTCTTGAGAGCTAAGAGACGAACCAGAGCAGTTCTTGACAGTTTTCCATGTTTTCTAGCGCTAAAGGTAAGATTATTACTCCCCTAATCCATTTTTGGATCCGTAGAACTTAGAATCTTGGGTGATTATCATTGGGGGAGGGTTTTGGCCTTTAATTAATGGTGGGAAAAGCCTTAATTCAACATTAGGATCTTGGGTTTGGCCATGGAGAGATAGATTGATTATTATCTAGGTAAATTAGGCCTTGTTTATTGATACTTGCATTAATTGATTATTTTTAGACCAAGAACAAGCGGAAAGAATCTGGAAAGGGAAGACTCAAGTGTCTTTGGAGGATTCAAGCTTGGTTTCAAGGTAGGTGATGGTTTGATTTCCTGTTTGTGTGATATATGTCGGTTAATTGCTTCATTGTATGCATGCATGTATGTGAATAGGGAAATGCAAATCAAATCCAATGAAAATGAGTATGTATGAACGATTGCATGCCATGAACCTAATACTTGATTGTATGATTATGAATAATGTTCATTATGGGTGTGATTGTGATTGTGATTGTGATTTTGGTTGTGTTGATTTAATCGGGTGTCAGATTCCGACACATATATTGGATCATGCATCACGTTCCGATACATATATTAGAATGGGTGTCACGTTCCGACACATATATTGGATCGGGTGTCACGTTACGACACATATATATTGGATCGGGTGTCACATTCCGACACACTAACAGTTTGGGTGTGGGTTCCATGAGAGGACCATTGTGATTATTACATTCATTTCTATTGTCGTTGATATTGGGAACTGTATGTTGCTCTTGAAATGATAACTGATATATGTATTCTGTATATGTGTGCTTACTGTGCTGTGATTACTTTCCTATGTTTCGCTTACTGGAATAGCCGCGTGATACTACCAGTACACTATGTTTTGTGTACAGATACTATGCTTGCTCGTTCTTTGTTGAGTACGGGGTATCTTCAGGCAGCTACTGATAGACCTCAGCTAGGAGATTAGTGATCAAGACCGGATTCAAGGGTGAGCCAGTTCTTTCAGGCTGTCATATGTCCTCTATTGTTTAGTCCATTCTTTTTGGACTCAGACTTTCTAATTAGAATTACTCGTATGTTTAGTTTTGGGTTTGGACCCATTCTCTTAGAATTGTTGGTTAGTATTTTTGGTACAATGACTTTCAGTTCTAGGGGGTTAATTTTTGCAATAGTTTGTTAGTTGTTTTTTGAACTTCTTGAGTTTATGGGAACTCCAGATTTCTTAGTCATTTAAACCTGCTTCAGTATCTTTAAATGCTTAGTTTTTCCTTAAGTTGCTTAGTCGGGTTGTATAGTAGTGGTTCTCCCATCGGAGGGTTAGTGTGGGTGCCAATCATGGTGGTCTGGGTCATGACAAAGTTGGTATCAGAGCCCTAGGTTCGTTTATCTCATTGTACCAAAAAGAGTCTAGTAGAGTCTTGCGGAACAGTACGGAGATGTCTTCTTCTCCTTTCGTGCTATGACTTGATTCCAATTGGTATCTAGTGATCCAAATTGGTTCGTAATCTCTTTCACTCTTCTATCCGAGGAAGGGTAGCACCCGCCAGGGGTGAAGCCCCCGTTGAGAATGTTCCCAGGGAAGAGGCCCCTCCTGCACCCTAAGAATAGGTGCAAGAGAATATGGAGATCAAATACGAGGAGGATGTTGGACCATAGGAGGACGCACAGGCTGAGACTACATGTCTTCCTCCCTTAGACCCAGTGATAGCTTAGCAGATCATGACTTGGGAAACATTTTATAGCTTTCTTTATGTAGAAGTATATACCCTGAACTTTGAGGGATGGGAGGAGAGATGAGTTCCTGAATATAGAGCAACATAATATATTTGTTGCAGCTTATAAGGCCAAATTTTGTGTTTCATCGAAATATGGTACTCCACTTTGCTTCAGTCAAAAAGAGCAAATTCGTCACTTTGTGAAGTGATTAAGGTTAGATTTGCAGATTCAAGCTTATAGGGGCTGCTTCAGCAAAATCTTCTCAGGAATTGGTTGATTTTGTGACGAAGGTAGAAGAGGGTGAAGTCAGAAGACTTTGCCAAGGTGACAACATTCAAGAAGTTTTGTAAGGGACGACTAGATAATGAACACCATTACTTTGGAAAATGCATTTAGTATTGTTGTCATAACATGTATGGGTTGCTTAGTAAATGATGAAATTATGTTGCGACAATTGAGGTTAAAATCTCTACTACGATTTCCTAGATATAGTGTATATCAAAGAGGGTCATGATACGACTACTCCAATAGCAGCGATGCTTACTTGGTTAAGTTATTAAGTGTGTTACAATTGTAGAGAACCTAGACATATGAGGAGAGATTGTCCTCATCCACGCATGTCTGACCTCGTGCCGCAGCAGACTGGGGCAGCGGTAATAATGGCAGAGGATTTCCACAAGGCGGGCGAGGAGGGAATCAGTGAGGCCGTGGAGGCCGGGGAAATGGTAATGCAGGTAGAGGAGCAGTGCAACTAGGCAAGGAGGTTGCCCATCAAGATGACATGGTTCAGTTTTATGCCTTTTCAGGCAAGACCGAGGCTGAGGGGTCTGATGCAGTGATCACAGGTACTATTCTGGTGTATGACCAAATGGCTAATGTTGTGTTTGATCCGGGTTCTACTTATTCATATGTGTCAGTTCAGTTTACCTTGGGATTTAATGTCGTTTGTGATGTGCTTCATGGCCCCATCCATGTTTCTACCCCAGTTGGAGAGTCAGTCATAGTCACCCATGTATATTGTACTTGTCCTGTCCTGTTTATGAGTTTTCAGACTTAGGAAGATTTTGGTTATTCTGGGTATGAATGACTTTGATATAAACTTAGGCATGAATTGGTTGTCCCCCTATTGTGTTGTGCTTATTGTAATGCCAAGTCAGTGACTCTAGAGATCCTGGGTAGGGAAAGGATAAAGTGGGAAGGGGTGTACAAGCCTAAGCCAGCTAAGGTCATATCTATCGTGCGGGCTAGGAAACTGGTAAGGCAGGGGTGTTTGGTGTTTTTGGATCATGTTCGGGATGTTGATGTTGAGTCTCCCTCTATTGAGTCTATTCCTGTAGTGTCTGAATTCAAGGAAGTGTTTCCTACTAATTTTCCTGGTATGCCTCCGGATACAGATATAGATTTCTGCATTGACTTGGAACCTGACACTCGCCCCATCTCCATTCCTCCTTATCTCATGGCTCCAGCAGAATTGAGAGAGATTAAATCTCAAATCCAGGAGCTTCTTGATAAAGGTTTCATCCGTCCTAGTGCATCCCCGTGGGGTGCTCCTGTCTTATTTGTTAAGAAAAAGGATGGTAGTATGAGGAGTGGTGATTTTATCTTAATCCATAAAGGAGTGGATTGATACAGGAATGACAAGATTATGGATAAAGAAAGTCCTATTGAGTATACTTGGGTGAAGGCAATTGAAGATTTTAGTAAGAAAGTGCGTATAAAATTGGGTTAGTCATTTGAATTTGATGAGCATATGAGTTGAGGTGTCATGTCGATGAAAAGATTGACTTCGTAGTGATAGCCAGGGCTAACTGAGCATAATGGTAATAAGAGTTTGTGATGGATTGTGATGGGATGCAACTATATAATAAGATTGCTGGTTAAGCAAATTTTGTATAGTAATTACGACCTGCGAGTATCTAAGGTTGTGGTTTTCTAATATCTGGTGAGTAACGTGGTTGTATGGAAAGTTTTAAGAGATGGTGGAACACCACTCGAATAGAATTTAAAAGAGCTAGAGTCATAATGAATAAAATCATAGTGGGATGTAATACATCCTTAGAGAGCGGCGAGAGCAAGAATATTATATTTGTTTGCAAAGGCTAAAGAGGTATCTTCAGAGGGGTAGATAATTGAGTTCAGAGATGCGTGATTTCATTCGTTTTGCTGTGGCTATGGTAATAGTATCACGGGTCCATCAGATTGGTTAAAAACTATTGAAAAAGACTTGAGAAAGGAGTGTACATACATTAGCTCGAGTGTGATGATAAGTGCTTTGTTTTTATTTTTGAGTTTAATAATAAGTACGATTGAATTTTTAGCGAAAGATATTGTACGATTGATGGAGAGGCGATCAATGATAAGCGAAGATCCATGAATTCATAAAAAAACTTCAAGGTATAAGCTAATGTTGATAGATAAGGGGATTGTGTTATACGGTTGAATTTACAATTCAGATTTTTCATTGTAAGTCTACATTCATGGTGATATATTTTTTCAAGGTATGAATTTGCAAGGTGAGAAATGATAAATTGTATCAGGTATTGAGCATTTGAAAGGACTTACACCTGGGTTGAATCGTAAAGTTTATTACTATTGATTGTTAAAGTACCTAAGAAAGGTTTCATTTAAAAGTGGTGGTTTAGAGTAAGGTAAATGGTCGGAGTGTTTATGATGGTTGTTAGCATGATTCACTAGCTATGCTCTCGTGTGTTTTCACTTTTATGGGTGGATCCCTAGTGGTGGATCAGGTGTATCGGTCCTGCAATGTTCTCTTGGTTGAGTGGGATGATTGGGAATACTTGGTTATTTAATATGACATATTTGGTGTTGTCTTGGAGTTGTTAAAGTATTACAGTAGTTCTACATGTACCACCTTTCTTATGAGAATTTATAGAAGAGCTACTATGCGTATTTATGGTTGTCCGACAATCTTAATATTCATCTAGTCGTCGAGGTCATGTATCGATCATGTGTGGTTGAATGTGGGGATCATTGGGTCCAATTCTACTATTCTTAAGGGTAATCTACAATCACAATTACTAATCTAGCATTTCGATAGTGTTGTTAGAGGGTTTGTATGCTTGGACATATCCCTCAATGAGTATCTAATGTCTAAAGATCAATTTTTTTTACTTAAGCTCATGGAAATTTATGTTGTGAGATGGAGATATTGATAAGAACTATGATTGTTTGGGTATTACGAGTGTGTGTTGGTTGGTTCAGGTTCACCTCTAATTGTAGGGAGTATTGATTTAGGATTTTATCATGGTTAAATAAGAAAGGATTTGTCCTGATGATTGTGTCATGGTCCTTGATAACATGTTGCAGACGTGTGTACGATCAACTTTGGTGGTTATTGGGAATAGCTTTTGTTGTTAGTTAAGTTTACATACAATACTATTTATCACTCGAGTATTGAGATAACTTCATTTGAGGCATTGTATGGGAGGATGTGTAGGTACTCAATTGGTTAGTTTGAGGCTGGAGTTGTGAAACCTTTGGGGGTTGATTTGGTGAAAGATGCTCAGGATAAGGTGAGAAGAATCCAAGCTAAGCTTCTAGCAGTCTAGAGTCGACAGAAAAAGTTTGCAGATCATACGGTAAGAGACATGGCATCTCAGGCCGGTGAACAAGTTCTCCTTAAAGTGTCACCCATAAGAGGGGTGATTAGATTCGTAAAGAAGGGCAAGCTTAGTCCTCGATACATTGGACCATTTGAGGTTCTTGACTGTGTAGGGCCAGTGGCTTATAGGTTGGCCTTACCTCCTAGCTTTTCTGGAGTTCATCCAGTGTTCCATGGGGACGGGGATTACATCATAAAATGGGACTCAGTTTTGTGAGAAAAAGACCTTCAATATGAGGAGGAACCGATTGCAATTTTTGATCGCGATGTTCGGAAGCTGAAAACCAAGGAGATGAAGTCCGTGAAAGTTCAATGGAAGCATCATCTAGTTGAGGAAGATACTTGGGAAATCGAGAAGGACATGCGAGACAATTATCCCCAGTTATTTGACGATTCAAGAACTACTCTACTGTTACCTTAGCCATTTTTTCCTTGTTTATCACTCGGGGACGAGTGATGGGTAAATTGATATCTATTGTAACGACTTGTTCCCGTCGCTATGGAAAATCCAATGGGGAAAGAATTTGGGCCAGAAAACTTTTGAGTAGTGACTTAGAAATTTCTAACGTAGTCTGGACTTAAACAAATCTGAGTAAGGTAAGGTCTAGGGAAATCTGGTAATGAATAGGGGGTTAAATTATGAATTCGATCACATTAGTGGATATCCAAGACGTTAGGGAGCCCTAGGTCTTTACATAATTGAATTTGGGCGAGTACAACTCCCGAAACTTATCTTAGCGTGAACGGGTAATTTTTTAACGTCAAGGGTTGAAGGTGTGTTGTGAAATGGGAGTTAGGAACTCAAATTTTGACTCTCTGTCTCCGTACAAGCCGCCAGGGTGGGGCCGCTGCGGTGGGTTGGGTCCCGCTGTGGTGGGTTGGGTCACACTCTGGCGGGGCAGTAGCGAATTAAGTCGGGGAAAAATCCCAATCGTTATTTTCTGCAAAACCTCATTCTTGAGAGCTAAGAGATGACCCAGAGCAGTTCTTGACAGTTTTCCATGTTTTCTAGCGCTAAAGATAAGATTATTACTCCCCTAATCCATTTTTGGATCCGTAGAACTTAGAATCTTGGGTGATTATCATTGGGGGAGGGTTTTGGCCTGGAAGTAATGGTGGGAAAAGCCCTAATTAAACATTAGGATCTTTGGTTTGGCCATGGATATATAGATTGATTATCCGAGTAAATTAGGCCTTGTTTATTAATCCTTACGTTAATTGATTGTTTTTAGACCAAGACCAAGCGGAAAGAATCCGGAAAGGAAAGACTCAAGTGTCTTAGGAGGATTCAAGCTTAGTTTCAAGGTAGGTAATGGTTTGATTTCTTCTTTATGTGATATATGCCGGTTAATTCCTTCATTGTATGCATGCATGTATGTGAATAGGGAAATGCGAATCAAATCCAATAAAAATGAGTATGTGTGAACGATTGCATGTCATGCACCTAATACTTGATTGTATGATTATGAGTAATTTTCATTATGCGTGTGATTGTGATTGTGATTGTGCTGACTGGATCAGGTGTCACGTTCCGACACATATATTGGATCGGGTGTCACGTTCCAACACATATTGGAATGGATGTCACGTTCCGACACATATATTGGATCGGGTGTCATGTTTCGACACATGTATATTTGATCGGGTGTCACGTTCCGACACACTAATAGTTTGGGTGCAGGTTCCATGAAAGGACCATTGTGATTATTACATTCATGTCTATTGTCGTTGATATTGGGAACTCTATGTTGCTCTTGAAATGATAATTGATCTACGTCTTCTTTATATGTGTGCTTACTGTGCTGTGATTGCTTGCCTATGTTTCTCTTACTGGAATAGGCACGTGATCCTACCAGTACACTGTGGTATGTGTACTGATACTGCACTTGCTCATTCTTTGTTGAGTACAGGGTATCTTCAAGCGGCTACTGATAGACCTCATCTAGGAGATCAGTGATTGAGATCGGATTCAAGGATGAGCCAGTTCTTTCAGGCTGGCACGTGTCGTCTATTGTTTAGTCCATTTTTTTCGGACTCAGGCTTTCTAATTAGAATTACTCGTATGTTTAGTTTTGGGTTTGGACCCATTCTCTTATACTTGTTGGTTAGTAGTTTTGGTACGATGACTTTAAGTTCTAGGGGATTAATTTCCGCAATAGTTTGTTAGTTGTTTTGTTGAAATTCCGGAGCTTATGGGAACTCCGTATTTCTTAGTCATTTCAACCTGCTTCCGTATCTTTAAATGCTTAGTTTTTTCTTAAGTGGCTTAGTCGGGTTGTAGTAGTGGTTCTCCCACCAGAGGGTAAGTGTGGGTGCCAATCACGGTGGTCTGGGTCATGACAATAAGTACTCGTGATGGGTAGTAACTATCTCCGCCATCAATTAACGATCTCGAGTTTAGAAATGAATTTGTATTCGGTTTTAAATCGGATACTGAAAACAAAAATGAAGGGAAAAACACCTACTTAGATGATGCTTATCATTTCCTAAGGTCATGACCTGTAGAAACTATCTCTATCATCAACTATAGATTTCGAGTTTAGAATGAATTTACTTTCACTCCTAAGACTGGTATCAAATATAGGTTTACAACTCCTACCCCCCCCCAATCATCAAAGATTGTGATAAATAGTCTCTCAATGACGAATACTAGGATCAAATGTCGAGTTTTTATTATCAAATACTATGTAAATTCTATAAGAAATCACCCTATCAATAAAAACTCATTAATGAAAATATGATTCGTCAAATCCATCCAAGTTTGGCCTGATCATTGACCCATTTATTTACTAGCTCAACTTATTAAAAAAAACAGTGTTGATATGTTGTAGAATGTAGTTTCTGACCTTTTATGTAACACCCCGGATTTGAGAAAGAGCCAATGCAGATTTTCAGAACTTGCAGGTGCCACCAATGGAGGCCGAACCACGGCCTGTAGTTTGGGCCACATAGCCTAGGTATGGTCCGTGGTTGGCCACCCTGAACCCCAGAAAAATCACGACTCACGACAGGACCTACAGATCTCAGGTGGTACCACGGTCCGTGGTCCAGGGTCCGTGCATCGTGACCCTCAGCACCAAGTCCCTCAAGCCAGACGACGCCCAACCAGGACGGACCATCGGTCAGGTTCATCGATGGCTTCGTCAGCTGCTTAATCAGGGTCATTTTTGTCCTTTCCCCTATGCATTGGGCATTTAAATTAGGTCGTTTAACACCTAAACTACGTCGTTTTACTCAGTTTAAGCCTAGTGATTTAGTCAGAACCTACCTAAAACCTTCATTCACCAAAAATCATCAAAACTTAGAGTAACAAGAGAAGAAAGAGGTGCCAGTTTTCTCAAGAACACCTAGCAGGTTTTCTTCAAGTTTCACCCCCAAAATCGAAGGATTTCTCCTTAGATTTCGTCACCAGGTATGTGGGATTTCACTAGTGGGTTCTTTCATCCACTAGGTCCCTAGAATTCAGTCAGTTCCTTGATTCTACATATCTTGTTTAGACCTAGGGTTTGTAAAATCATGGAGAATTATTATGATTTTAGTTGCTATAGTATCCATAATCTAAATATCATGGTTTCTTGGAAACGTTGCTTCATTCCCTGTATGAAATTTAGAACCCTAGTGGTGTAGATTCTCTTAGTTCAGAAATTACACTTGCTAGGTCAGATAAAAAAATTATCATTCTCCAGACTTTGAATGTTACATTATCAGTATATATATATGTTGCATTCTCAGAATGCATGTTAATATTTTGAGCTATTCAGTGATTCAGCATTTCAGTTACATTTCAGTCATACATATTCTTTTGAGAGTAGACGTAGCACCGAGTAGGACTAGAGTTCAGCATACCCTCATAGTCCCAGAACTACGTGCCCCTGTAGGGGTATAAGTCCCCTCTATTGGGCATCAGATTTAGTGATCACGCAAGTCATGCTTTTATACCCTTGGCAAGGTATATGGCTCCTTTCAATGGGCCGTATACATCGGACTCCACATTTAGCTCACGTGGTTTTATGTTAGTTAATAGTAGCTCCCACAGTCAGACTCTTAGTGCATTTGACCAGGTTTTCAGTATATACTTCAGTATTCAGTTCAGCATTTCATGTTCATGATTAGAACTTGGTTATTGCATTCAGTTTAGCTTTTCAGTTATCTTATCAGTATTTACATTCTTGCTCAGTTTACGGTATTGCTCAGTTATGCCTTGTTTAAGCTTATATATGTTTGTTCAGCTTAGTATCTATATCCTGCATGCTCAGTATATTAAAAGTATTGACGCATACTCTGCGCTACATCCTTTCATGATGTAGGTTCTGGTACTCAGCATTCAGATCAAGCTTAGATCGATTCTCAGTCCACAGTCAGCAGCTTCAGTGGTGAATCCTCATATTCCGAGGACAATAGACATGCTTTTCATTTTGGACTTTACTCTTAGTTTTCAGTTTTGTTAGAGTTAGCTGGGGAGCATGTCCCAGCAACTCAACTCAGTTAGAGGCTTTTTAGACATAGTAATAGAATCATCTTGGGTTGATGAGTTTATCTTTCAGCTATTGTTAAACTCTTAGTATGTTTTATACATTCAGACTATATGGGTATTCCCCATTTTTTCAATTATCTATTGTTTAGCTTCTGCATAGTATTTATCTTATTCAGTTATTCTCAGTATGCTTATGTATATGCCAGACACAGGGTTAGCTTGGGGTCACTCATGATCCTAGGTCCCGTGTTACGTCAAGGGGGTAGCCTCGTGGTGTGACAAACTTGGTATCAGAGAATTAGGTTCAACAGTCCTAGGATGTTTGAAAGCCGCACTAAGTAGAGTCTCTTTCATGGGTGTGAAGTGCACCACATCTATGAGAGGGAGGCTACGAAGTGTTTTAAAAAAATCACTCTCTTTGCTATTCTTATCGTGCATGGGTATGATTCAAGTTCTGTTTTCTAATCTATCGTTATCTGTTTCAGATCATGCCTCCTCATAGAGCTAACACACGGAATGCTAATGCACGCAATGCTAACATAGTTCCTCCAGTCCTGAACCATGAGGTTACGAATGCATAATTTTGGAATGCGATCCAGCTCTTGGCTCAGAGTGTGGCCAATCAGAATAATCAGCAGGTCCAGTTCCTACTAACAAAAATGGTGGATCAGCTACAGCTAGGGTTCGAGACTTTGTTAATATGAATCCGCCTGAGTTTCTAGATTGGAAGGTTGGTGAGCACCCACAGAACTTCATTGATGAGGTTAAGAAAATCCTTGGGGTAATACAAGTAATGGGAACTGAGAGTGTTAAGTTAGCATCCAACCAACTTAAGGATGTGGCTCATATCTAGTTCACTCATTGGAAAGCTAACAGGGGTACAAATGCAGCCCCTGTGACTTGGGATTGTTTTACTGGAGCTTTCCTAGACAGGTTCTTCCCAAGGGAATTGAGAGAAGCTTAGGCACAAGCGTTTATGAACTTGAAGCAGCGTTCAATGTCGGTCCAAGAGTATGGGCTGAAGTTTACCCAACTCTCCAGGTATGCTCCACACATGGTTGCCAATTCTAGGGCACAAATGAGTAAGTTCTTGTTTGGGGTATCGGATCTGGTGAAAATTGAGTGCAAGAATGCTATGCTTCTAGGAGATATGTGTATCTCCAGGCTAATGACGCATGCTCAGTAGGTTGAGGGAGATAAGCTTAGAGAGTTGCCTAATGACAACAAAAAGCCCAAAAAAGGAAATTATGAGTACTCACAGCAAAAGTCAGACGGTGGAAATCGCTCGCAGTTTCCCAAGAGGTCTATGGCCCTAGCACCTTCATCAGCTAGTTCTCCATCCCCCAGGTTTCGATAGGATCAGAAAGTTAGGGCATCAGGCTCTATGTCTCAGGGGAGTGCTTTAGGTAACAAGACTTTCCCAACTTGTCCAAAGTTTGGTAAGAACCATCCGGGAGAGTGTCTTGCAGGCACAGAAGGGTGCTTTAGGTGTGGTCAGTCTTTCCATAGGTTGAAGGATTTACCTTCTTCCAGGCAGGGGCAAGGAGGTAACAACAATAGGGCTCAATCTACATCTCCAGCAGCATTAGCAGGTCACCCAACTCAGCAGGGTGCTTCATCTGGTACAGGTGGCGGTCAGCGCCAGAACAGGTTGTATGATCTCCAGGCTCGCTAGGATCAGGAAGATTCTCCTGATGTGGTCACTGGTACGTTACGAGTCTTTCATTTAGATGTTTATGCATTGTTATATCCAGGGGCTACGTTGTCTTTTGTAACTCCTTATATAGTAGTAACCTTCGATGTCAGTACAGAAACTGTCTCAGAACCCTTCTCAGTCTCTACTCTAGTTGGTGACCCAGTTATAGAGAGACAAATATTCATCAATTTCCCTGTCACAGTCTCTCAGAAAGTCACCTCAACAGATCTCTTAGAGTTAGAGATGGTAGATTTTGATATCATTTTAGCCATGGATTGGTTACATTCTAGTTATGCCTCAGTCGATTTTAGAACCAGAATCGTTCAATTTGAGTTTCCCAACGAGCTAGTCTTAGAATGAAAGGGTAGTAGTTCAGTGCCTATGGATCGATTCATCTCTTACCTCAAGGCAAGAAAAATGATTTCCAAAGGGTATATGTATCATCTTGTTCGGGTTAAGGATTCAAACTCTAAAACCCCAACTCTTGAGTCAGTCTCGATAGTAAATGAGTTTCTAGAAGTTTTTCCTTAAGATCTTCCCGGAGTTCCTCCCAAAAGGGAAATCAACTTCGGAATAAATCTCCTTCCAGATACCCAGCCTATTTCGATCCCTTCTTACAGAATGGCTCTAGGCGAGCTTAAGGAATTGAAAGAGCAGTTGAAAGACCTTCTAGATAAGGGATTTATCAGACCTAGTATTTCTCCATGGGGTGCTCCAGTGTTGTTCATGAAAAAGAAAGATAGTTCTCTCAGAACGTGCATTGACTATCGGCAGTTGAACAATGTCACAATCAAGAATAAGTATCCCATCCCCAAGATTGATGACTTGTTCGACCAACTTCAGGGTGCTAGTTATGTTTCTAAGATAGACCTCAGATCCGGCTATCATCAGCTCAAAGTCAGAGATAGTCACATTCTGAAGACATCTTTCAGGACTCGCTATAGTCATTATGAATTTATAGTTATGTCTTTTGGACTAACAAATGCTCCTGCAGCTTTCATGGATTTAATGAACATGGTGTTCAAACAGTATTTGGACTTGTTCGTCATCGTCCTTATTGATGATATCCTTATTTATTCTCGGAGTGAGGAGGAGCATGCGACTCATTTGAGAGTTATTCTGCAAACTCTCCAAGATCGCCAGCTATTCGCTAAGTTCAACAAATGTGAATTTTGGTTACAGTCTGTCGCTTTCCTTGGTCATGTGGTATCTAGCGAAGGGATCCAAGTGGATTCTCAGAAAATTGAGGCAGTACAGCACTGGCCAAGACCTACCTCTCCAACAGATATCAGAAGTTTCTTCGGTTTGGCTAATTTTTATAGGAGATTTGTTGAAGGATTTTCATCCATAGCTTCTTTATTGACCAAGTTGACTCAGAAGAAGGTTAAATTTCAATGGTCCGATGACTGTGAGAAAAGCTTCTCAGAACTGAAGACTGGGTTAACTACAGCTCTTGTATTGACTCTACCAGATGGTTCAGATGGTTATGTGCTTTATTGTGATGCATCCAGGGTCGGCCTAGGTTGTCTGTTAATGTAGTGAGGTAAGGTCATAGCTTATGCTTCTAGACAACTTAAAGTTCATGAGAAGAACTACCTGACTCATGACCTCGAGCTTGCAGCCGTAGTATGTTCCCTTAAGATTTGGAGACACTACTTGTATGGCGTTCATGTTGATATATTCACAGATCGTAAAAGCCTCCAGTATGTGTTCACCCAGAAAGAGTTGAATCTTCGTCAGAGGATATGGCTTGAATTCCTCAAGGACTATGACATGAATGTGCTTTACCATCCGGGTAAGGACAATGTAGTGGTTGATGCTCTCAGGAGACTGTCTGTGGGTAATGTAGCACATGTTGAGGGAGAAAATAAAGAGTTAGCCAAAGATGTTCACCAGCTTGCTCTCTTAGGAGTTTGTCTTGCGGACACATCAGATAGTGGGGTGATAGTTCAGAATGGATCAGAATCTTCATTGGTAGCGGAGGTTAAGGAAAAACAGGATAGTGATCCTATATTACTTCAATTAAAAGGTGCAACTCATCATCAAAAATTTGAGGTTTTCTCCCAAGGGGGAGATGGCGTGCTTCGTTACCAGGGATGCCTATGTGTTCTTAATATGAGTGAGTTGAGGCAGTAAATCCTTACAGAAGCTCATAACTCTAGGTATTCCATTCATTCAGGTGCCACTAAGATGTACTGTGACTATGGGAGGTCTTTTGGTTGAACGGCATGAAGAGACACATAGCAGATTTTGTGGCCAAGTGTCCTAATTGTCAACAGGTTAAGGTAGAACATCAGAAACCAGGAGGTATGATTCAAGAGATTAACATTTTTACATGTAAGTGGGAAGTGATAAATATGGACTTCATTACGGGTTTACCTCGTACTCGCAGACAACATGACTCGATTTAGGTGATAGTAGACAGAGTCATTAAGTCCGCTCGCTTCTTGGCTGTCAAGACTACAAATTCAGTAGAGGACTACGCCAAACTCTACATCCATGAGATAGTCAGGTTGCATGGGGTTCCCTTGTTTATCATCTCAGATAGAGGTCCTCAGTTTACCTCTAATTTCGGGAAATTGTTTCAAAAAAGTCTTGGTACCCAGGTAAATCTCAGTACAACATTTCATCCAAAGACTGATGGTCAAGCAGAGGGTACCATTCAGACCTTAGAGGACATGTTGAGAGCTTGCGTGATCGATTTCAAAGGAATTTGGGATGATCACCTACCTCTCATAGAGTTCACCTATAATAATAGCTTTCATTTTAGTATTCAGATTGCCCCGTATGAGGCACTATATGCCGTAAATGTATATCCCCGATTGGTTGGTTTGAAGTAGGTGAAGCAGCATTGATTGGGCCAGATTCGGTTCATGAAACTATGAAAAAATTTCAACTCATCAGATATAGACTTAAGACAGCTCAAAGTCGTTAGAAGTCCTATGCAGATGTGAGAAAAAAGGACTGAGAGTTTGAAATCGATGATTGGGTTTTCCTAAAGGTGTCTCCTATGAAAGGGGTGATGATATTTGGCAAGAAAGAGAACCTCGGTCCTAGATATGTAGGTCCTTAAAGAATCCTGAAAAGGGTTGGTAATGTGGCATATGAGTTAGAGTTTCTAGCAGAACTATCAGCGGTTCATCGATTCTTTCACATTTCCTTGTTGGAGAAGTGTGTGGGTGATCCAGTATCGATAGTACCATTAGAGAGTGTGGCTGTGAAGGATAGTCTAACTTATGAAGAAGTGCTAGTTGAAATTCTTGACCGTTAGGTTTGTAGGTTGAGAAATAAAGAAGTCGCTTCAGTGAATGTTTTGTGGAGGAGTCAGTCCGTAGAAGGAGCTACTTGGGAAGCAGAAGTAGCCAGGAAGGCCAAGTATCCTCATCTCTTTCCTTTCGATTCCGTTTCAGCTTGAGGTAACAGTTCCTCTCCAGTCTCTTAGTTTTCTCTTGCGTAAATTCAGTCTCAATATCTTGTTTGTTCAGTTATTCTTGCATTTCAGCATATTTGCATGTTCTTGGAACTAAGTTCAGTTAGATATCAGTTTCTAGTACCTAGTGGTAGGGATTGCAGCTCCTTCCCTCCATTCTCAGCTAGTTTAAACTTCATTCGAGGATAAATGTTTCCAAGAGGGAGATAATGTAACACCCCGGATTCGAGAAAGAGCCAATGCAGATTTTCAGAACTTGCAGGAGCCACAAACAGAGGCAAAACCACGGCTTGTGGTTTGGGCCACAGACCGTAGGTTTGGTTCGTGGTTGGCCACCAAGAACCCCAGGAAACATCACGACCTAGGACAGGACCTACGGACCATAGGTGGGACCATGGTTCGTGGTCCAGGGTCTGTGGATCGTGACCCTCAGCACCAAGTCCCTGAAGCCAGACGACGCCTAACCAGGACAGAACGTCGGTCAGTCCATGGTCTGTCTGTCAGGTCCGTCGATGGCTTCGTCAACTGTTAAGTCAGGGTCATTTTTGTCCTTTCCCTTATGCATTGGGCATTTAAACTACGTCGTTTAATACCTAAACTAAGTCGTTTACTCAGTTTAAGCCTAGTGATTTAGTTAGAACGTACCTAAAACCTTCACTCAACAAAAATCATCAAAACTTAGAGCAAAAAGAGAAGAAAGAGGTGCTAGTTTTCTCAAGAACACGCAGCAGGTTTTCTTCAAGTTTCAACCCCAAAATCAAAGGATTTCTCTGTAGATTTCATCACCAGGTATGTGGGACTACACTAGTGGGTTCCTTTTATCCACTAGGTCCCGAGAATTCAGTCAGTTCCTTGATTCTACATATCTTGTTTAGACCTAGGGTTTGTAAAATCTTAGAGAATTATTATGATTTCAGTTGCTATAGTATCCATAATCTAAATATCATGGTATCTTGGAAACGTTTCTTAATTCCCTCTATGAAATTCAGAACCCTAGTGGTGTAGATTCTCTTTGTTCACAAATTACACTTGCTAGGTCAGATAAACAGATAATCAGGCTCCAGACTTTGAATGTTACATTATCTATATATAAATGTTGCATTCTCAGATTGCATGTAGGTATTTTGAGCTATTCAGTAATTCAGCATTCCAGTTACATTTCAGTCATATACATATTCAGTTGGGAGTAGACTTAGCACCGAGTTTGACTAGGGTTCAGCGTACCCTATTAGTCCCAGAACTACATGCCCCCGTAGGAGTATAAGTCCCCTCTATTGGGCATCAGATTTAGTGATCACACTAGTGATGGCTTTATACCACTGGCAAGGTATATTGGGTCCTCTCGATGGGGCATATACATCGGACTCCACATTTAGCTCACATAGTTTTATGTCGGTTAATAGTAGCTCCCACAGTGAGACTCTTAGTGTAGTTGACTTGGTTTTCAGTATATATTTTTCGGTATTCAGTTCAGCATGTCATGTTCATGATTAGTACTTCGTCATTGCATTCAGTTTAGCTTTTCAGTTATCTTATCAATATTTACATTCTTGCTCAGTTTACGGTATTGCTCAGTTATGCCTTGTTTCAACTTATATATGTTTGTTCATCTTAGTATCTATATCATGCATGCTCAGTACATTCAAAGTACTAACGCATACTTGCGTTACATCCTTTCATGATGTAGGTTCATGTACTCAGCATTCAGATCACGCTTCGATCGATTCTCGATCCGTAGTCAGCAACTTCAGTGGTGAGTCCTCATATTCTGAGGACAATAGACATGCTTTTCATTTTAGTCTTTACTTTCAATTTTGTTAGAGTTAACTGGAGAGCATGTTCAAGCAACTCAACTCAGTTAGAGGCTTTTCAAACATAGTAATAGAATCAGATTGGGTTGATGAGTTTATCTTTCAGTTAATGTTAAACTCGTAGTATGGTTTATACATTCAGACTAGATGGGTATTCCCTATTTTTTTCCAGTTATATATTGTTTAGCTTCCGCATAGTATTTATGTTATTCAGTTATTCTTAGTATGCTTATGATTATGCAAGACACAGGGTTAGCTTGGGGTCACTCGTGATCCTAGATCCCGTGTTACGTCAATGGGGAAGCCTCGGGGCGTGACATTTTAACCAGTATAAATTAGTGTATAATTTGACATTTCTTGAATTTTGAGCATTTGACATAGTTGAAATTTAAATATGTCACAGTTGACATTATCTAACACGTTTGGAGAGAGGCAAATTAATGTGTCGATTTTCTAGCAAACGAAGAACACAAATATGATGAAGATTTAGTAATGCACTCAAGCATATGAAATTTTTTCTTCTGAAAGATATACGTAGTACTGCTTTTATGACTTTTTAAAGTTTTTTCCTATTCCAATAGTTTGCTTGAAATCCTTAGGAGGAGCCAGAAGTAATTGAGGTTGTACAGTTAGTTCTTATTGTATTCATAGATTATTTTAGAGGTTTATTTCATGAGAGAGTAGGTAGTCAAAACCCTACTCTGATTTGTAAGTACACTTTTGGATATTAATGCAAAATCTATATTTTACCAAAAAAATGCTTTTTCCTATTTACTCAAAAATAATAATAATACACATTTGGTATATGTCCCCATCAAATATTCTCAATTTTCATAATAATTTATAGCTATAAAATTATAAAATTATAATATTAAAAGTAAAATAAAGTATTAAATTGTAGTAGTACAATTTTTATTGATAATTTTTTATGGATATAATAGATTACACAAATTTCAAAAAAATATTATTTAAACAAACCACAATTCATGTATATGACACCAAGAAGCCACCTCACCAATTTTCATTTCTAGAAGATATTTTTTATGATGATGATGTTTGATTAAACTTAAAATAAAAAAATTTAAACACTAAATAATAAAATAATTCAAGAATTTTGTTTAGGTCATTAATATATCATCCATATACCCACACCCCACTCCCTTGATATAATACAATGAAGAAATAATTTGTTTCCTCATTTGATGTTCGATATTCATATTGAATTTAACTAAATTTGAATTTGTACCAGAAAATCTTACATTGAGAGTAAATCGCTCACTAACAAACGTGACTCTTTATTCATAAAAACCTGAATATAAAACGTCTGTTTAAAATTGAAAAAGTACAGTCCACTCCACCATTCAAAACTGACCCCGCTTCTCCCCCTCCCCCTTGTTAGGTTCGAAAGTGATTGGGGCGTTATGCGGAAGCTTACAATTATAAATCATATGGTCGATAAATCAGATGAAAAATAAAAGCATACTAAAAATATATTATTGATTATGATTCGACCAAACGACCTACATATTATAAAACTAATATTGAAAAAATATAAAAATATTGGGAGAAAATATTCCCCTAAGCTAGACTCTTAATTGTCTATGATGAGTCGGGGATTTCGACTCATTTAGGGGTTAATATTTAAGGTATTAGTATCCTCAATTCCTATTTTATGCTCATAACTAATGTTAAAATATTAATTTGCAGCAATGAAGGCAAAAGAGGAAGGCAAGGACATTACGGGACAAAAAGGAATGAAAAATTTGAAGAAGTTGAAGGAAAGAAAGGCTGGTACTCGCCAAAGCTACTCGGCGAGTCGCCGAGTGGACCTTCAACTTGCTTAAAGTTCCAGCAGGCCAGCCCATGGACAAAACCAACTTGGCGATAGGAGAAGCATGTCGGCGATGCCAATTTAGTTTGCCTAAAGTTACAAAATAAAGATGGTGAAAGGCCAAGCCAAGAAGGCGATGAGAGGAGGCACTCGACGTATCGCCGACCAGATCAGTGAAGCCCGACTTACTTCCCCGAGTGACTCCGATGCTGAAATTCTGGGAACGTATATATGCAAAAAAAAATTTAAAAAAAGAAGTTCCCGCATTTTCCAATTCTGGGTTTTTTATCTTCAACATTCTAAACATTTTTCTTACACTTTTTGAGTAGATATTTAGGGTTTGTTTGATTTTTAGCTTCAATTTGAGCATTTTGAGACTTGTGGATTGTTGCCCAACTTGATGGAAACCGTCGTTGGTAACAATATCTTGTTCTTTATTATGTTTAGCTAAAAACCCCATTCTTGGGGGTGAGAATTTGTAGTTGAATGTTTCAATTAGCTTATGGATGTTAATATTTACTGATTTTACTGTTGATTTGAAGTGAGTTCAATTAATAGTTTGTGTCTTAATTGAGAAACTGTAGTTGCAAATACAATTCTACTTTAGTACTCTAAGCTTGCTTGAGAATGAAGTATTAGAGTTAAAATTATTAGTTGATGATTGTAGTGATTGTGTTGTTACGAATTTAGCTTGAGAAAGTGGGTCTGAATGCAATCCTACAAATCTAGCTTTAAAAATTAGATTCATTAAGGTATTGGGCTGTTAATCTGTGTTTTGCTTGTCGAGGTTCGAAAGAACTCACTTGAATCGTATGAGTTTATTGAGAAATGGCTATTGCACCCAAAGCCTAGCCTACCCACTGAGGTTCAACGACTTTTAGTAAATAATAATCACCCATTTGGCGAAATTGGCATTTAATTTATCACACTACTAAGAAACCCTCTCTACTTATTTACTCCTGATTATTTGTAATTGTTAATTGGTTACCCAAATCCCCCCATTTGACATTAATTGTCTAAACCCTATCATTTACTTTATTGTTGCAAAAATTTCTACATTTACGAACGATTAGAAAACCATTTTACTTCGTAATCGAATTCTTTACCGTATCACTCCATGTGGGATCGATCCCAACTCTTAGTTTGGTTTATACTTTTTAGCGACCGCCTACACTTAGAATAGGATGAAGTGTAGTTGAGCGTTATGAAAAATGGCACCGCTGCCAGGAGTGGTGTTTAGAATTCTTTTAGTAAAGTTTAGTTGTGAACTGATTTTGTCGTAGTTGAATCAACTTATTTGTGTTCTTTGTTGGTTGCTCTTAAACAGGTGAAGAGATGAGTGCTTATGGGAGAAACTCTAGCCAACTTGAGAACAATGATGTCAATGAAGATCAGTTGGGAAGTGGTGGTGCTATTCGATTGCCTCTGACTCTGGGCAATGCTGTGTTTCATGTGACCAGCACTATGTTGCAGCTGTTGCAAATGAAGGGTCTCTTCGGAGGACTTGTTCATGAGGACCCTCATGATCACGTCTGAAACTTTGTGGATGTGTGTGGGCCATTTTCTTTCAAGAAAATCTATCAAGAGTCGGTCTGACTTCGTTTCTTTCCCTTTTCTCTAATGGGGGAACCAACGAAGTGGTTGGCCGATTTATTAAGGGAATGAATCACTTCTTGGGAGGAGCTCACTGAAGCATTTTATGTAAGGTTTTTCCCTCCCTAAAATAATGGTGAAGTTGAGGGATAATATTCAGAACTTCAAGTGAGTGGATGGTGAACCTATTCACCAGACATGGTTGAGGTTCCAAAAGTTGCTGCTCCAATGACCAACTCACAGGCTACTGAACAATGTGTTGCTACAATATATCTACTGGAGCCTCGACTCTATCAACAAGGGTGTGGAAGACCAGCTTGCTCGAGGAGGAATCATGAAACAACCGTTTGACATAGAATCTACCCTTCTAGATGAGATGACAAAAATCAATCAAGCTTGGTACACTAGAGAAGATCAGGTGTTTCCGTTGAACTTTGGGATGATAAAGGAACAAATGGAAAATAATCAAGAGAGAGATGAAAACATGGCCAAGATGATGACGCAAATGGACCTATTGAAGAAACATGTCATGGGAAGTGGTTCTAAGGCTGTGAAAGCAGTCGGAGTTAGTGGAGTAAATCCTGATGAAACACACTATGAAGCTATGTACAATGAATAAGTGCATTTCTTGGAAAATCAGGTAGGAGATTTCCGTCCAAACTATCCAAGGCTGGGCTGGAATCAAGGTTGGAACAAGGATCGTGATGATGGTTGGAGAGACCGAGATAGGGAATGGCATGACCGTGGTACGAATTAGAGGGAGCAGGATGGTGACAAATAATGATATGTGCCTCCACATGAGCGTCAAAAGCCAAAAGAGCCAAGGACTGATCCTGAAAATTTCTGCACCAAAGATATGCTTGCTCGCATTCTCAACAAAGTGGAAGGATCGGACAAGGTGCTAAAGGAAATAAAAGATGACGTTTCTTCTCTGAACAAAACAATTACTCCACATTCGGTATCTATTAAGCAGCAGGAAACACAGATTGGTCAAATCTCAACTCATTTGGATCCAAGACCAAAAGGAGGCTTACCGAGTGATACCATGGTTAACCCAAAGAATGAAGCTTGAAAACGTGTCTTCGCCATGCCACGACATTAAATAAGGTGCTTCTTGGGAGTCAACCCAATTTTTAGTTTTTATTTTTGTTGTTTGAATAACGGTTGTTAGATGTGCAGGTTGAAAATTCGAAATTTGGGAGAAAGAGGCAATAAGGCGAGTTAAGGTACCATTCACCAAATCGTCGAGAGGGTCGGCTAGCCCGATATGATCTCCATTTTGACCAACCAAAGGGTTGGAGTTCTGGTAACTTTGGCGGGCAAAAGTGCCATTCGGCGCATCGCCAAACTGGTCAGCGAAATAAGTGACCACCACTGATCGGGGCACAAACTGAAGGGTCAAAAGGGCTTCTAACCGTTTTAAATTCAAAACTCCCTTTTATTTAGGATTTTTCGGCTCTTACACTTTCAATTTAGATCATATTTTTCTTCATATTTTTGCGTGGGTGTCATTTCTTAATTTGAATTCGAGCTTCCTTTCGTATTTTTTCCTGTGTTTTGTGTCTTACTGCTTCTGAGGTTGGTTTCTCAAACTTGCTTTGATTTCTCACCATTTCCTAAGCATACTCGTATAATTGTTAGATCTATTGCATAATCTTGTATACTTGATTGATTTTAAACTTTGGGGTATTGATCGAACTTGTTAGATTTCATGTTTAGCCTCCTATAATTTGAATTCCATTTTTAAATTGCTTAAAATTGCAGGTGTGTGGTTGTAGCATGTTGGGTCTGGTGTGGGTGAAGTCTAAGTAACCCTAATTGTATCGATCAACTAAATTTTCCCAACGATAGAGCTGGTGACGTCATTATTAAGGGAAAAAGATGTTGATTGGTCGATTTTGGATAAAATGGGGGAAGTCTGAGTACCCCGGGGTTGGTAGTGATATGTGCTAGGTGTTAATTGCATAGAATAGGGCTTTAATTTAGTTCTCATAGGCTTTGCGTTGAAAATTGGGGGTCGGGGTAGAAATTTGGCACGAGCGGCTATTCGGCGAGCTTAGTCGAGCTCACCGACTGACTCGGTGGTTCGCCAACTGGCCCCTCGCATCGCCTTTTTGCCGTGAAATTTAGTTTTTAGCCTCTGTAACATTCGGTGATATGCATGTGCTTGGTGAGTTCACTCAGCGACTCACTGAATGCCTTTGTGATCGCCCTTCCCAAAATTTTGAAAATCATTTTGTGATATTCGACGAGCTACCCTTGGTTCGCCGAATGAGTTCGGTGACACGCCAATTGACCCTTGACCTCGCCGAATTGTGCTGAATTCTATACATGTTTCTTCTGTGACTTTCGGTGAGCCCTCTAAGGCTCACCGAATGAGTTCGGTGACTCACTGAGCTAGTCGGCGAGTTTTACTACAATTTTTAAAAATTGATGTTTCACTGACCTGTTTCTGATGCATTTTTTCGATGTGTATTTTCTTGCAAGTATGGCTAGACCTAAGGTTCTTGGGAAGAATGAACTACCTAGAATGAGGGCAAAGAAATAGTAATTGTTGAGGAGGTTGCCCTTCAACGATCAACGAAGCCTAAAGTTCCTCTTACACGGGGAAAGACACAGCCAAAGGAAAGAAACATACGGAGCCGAGCTTGAGTAGTTCCAGCTCCGATAGCATAGGTATAGACTCCATCTACCTCACCTCTTTGGAGTCTGATTGGAGAACAATTCGGGGTCTAGATCGCCAACATATAAGTTAGAGCCAGAAGATGACCAAACTCTTCAGCAAAGAAGGGCTGAGTTGCGCTCCAAAGCGCTGCATGATCTGGCTAGACTCCCAGTTACTGCGACATATCCTCCTTATCCAGCACAGATAGATGGGCAGGCACCACCAGTTCCCCCGGTACAGGCACCTCCACCACATTCATTGAACAGGTTAAAGACGGTCGGGTTGAGAACCATTTTGGAAGAGAAAAGGTTGTCCACTGATGGGGTAGTGGACATTTATCCAGATGTGTGGGACACAATTCGGTTCAACAAATTTGAGAGGTTTACACACCCCCAAGGCTCATACATACCCTATTGGGTCCGAGAATTCTACACGGAGTACAGGAAGCTGGTCCCAAAGGGCAAGAAGAAGGCTTATCTGAGGAAAAAGGGTGAAGTGCAGCAGTTCGGACATCAAGGAGGCGTTGGGGTGCACGGTCAATGTGATACATTCCTTGGTAGACAAGATTCATAAGAACACCCTATATGACCTCAAGGGGTGGTTTGATCCTTTGATTTCTGATATCACACCATCGTGGATTAAGACAGTGTTCTAGATTGAGAAGAAGGACCTAATGTAGCTGCGAGGTACTAGTTCGGATTCATTAGCAGCACACTAATGCGATGACAAAATGAGTCAATCCTCCGACATTCGAAGGCAGCTTTATTGGGTTCCATTATTGACCGGGATAGACTAAATCTTGGGATGATCATTGAGCAAGAGATGGCCATGAAGGCCAAGCAGAGCTAGACATCGCTCCCATTCCTGGTGCTGATCACGGAGTTGTGTCGGCGAGCTAGAGTGCCTTTTATGGCAAAGACAGATGTGTAAGTGTCACCCACTTCCTCCACTAACATACGGAGGATTGAGGCCGAATAAACCAGGGATGAGGCTAGGCGGAGGAGAGCAGTGCCGGTGGACACATCCCCGACTGTTGATGTAGATATGCTGGAGGCAGACACAACTCCTTCCACTAAGGCCGGTGAGCCTTCGGGTACTACTAGTTCATCTGCTCCTTCTACATCTGCTCCCACTTCTACTGCTGCAGCTGCTGCTTCCCGCCCCTATTGACACAGGCGATGTTTTATAAGATGGGCAATCTAGCACAGTCTGTTGATGTACATGCTTCCTGGGTCGAGGCGGCTGTGCTAGTACTGATTGAGTGGGACATTGGTGCTACCCTAGCCCTTATCTGAGCTGAGTTGTGAGAGCATTGGTATTTGATTAATGCACATGGCCTAGCCTTAGACGCCCTCACTGTGCGAGTTGAGGCATGTGAGTAAGGTGGTCACCAGTCCGAGGATGTTGCGGCTTTGAGAGCCGATGTTGCAAGATTGAGACATGATGTGGATGAGTTCCAATCCATTGATTTGTCTATGTTGTTCGACACTGTGGACCTTTCCGAGGTTGTGAGTTCAGAGATGCCAGTTATTTTTGAGATCCCTCCGACCACTGCGACTGGAGATGCTGCTTTAGCTGATAATGGTGCAGAGTTGGATGCTCCTGATACTGATGAGGAGGACCTTGGGACCCGTGATGTGGCTGTTTATGATGATCTAGAGGATTTTGAGGGCGCGATGGTGCAGACGGCTATGGAGGCTTCACTTCGGGACGCCTCGATGATTGGCTCCAGTGGAGGACAGTCTACTGGTGGAGATGAGGCGGGCACTGATGCCCAGATTGAGAGAGCCCTAGATGTGCAGCGTTCACCTCAGGCTTAGCCTGACAGGGGGATCTTGACTCTTTCCTTATTTTATTTTTGAGATAGTTACTTTATTGTACATTGTAGACAATGTTTGGTTTTGTTTGGTGGGGTGAGGTATATTCATACCTATCCCCTTGGGTTACATTTATTCTTTATTGTATCTATCATTTTTTGGATGTTGTGACTGATGGGTTTTTAATGTGAATGTTGGTTTTTGATCCAAATTAAAGTTCACCTCCTGATTTTTTTTGCTTTGTGAATGTGTGGACCTAGGAAACCTGAACTCTGGGCTCTAATACCAAGTTTATTATGTCCCGAGCCTACACCTTGGACGTGGCCAGCAATCAAGAACCATTGTTGGTCCACAAGCAAAACCTTGGCTGACTACTTAGCCGAAGACCGACTCGAGTATTCAAAGGTTTAAATTAAAATTAAATCATTAAAATTGAAAAATGCTCAACTCATACTGTCTGAAAAATACTCAATGCAATAATAATAGTTTGCAAAACATCTCAAAGGAAAAGAGAGTATTGAGAGATTTTTTAATTCTATTTATCTATCTATGAAGCCTCTATAGTTCAATATGGATGTCGGGACAAGACCCGCGACACTCTAAAATGACTAAACTGAAAAAAGTGGAGTCCTTAGGAATGCAAGAAGGCTCACCAAAAGCTAACTGAAGTGTAAACTGATCTCAACGAAATGCCTGTTGATGATTCTAAACACTTGTATCTGCATCATAAAAAAATGTTGGTTGAATGATATCAATACATTGATTGTAAAAATATGTAATATAGCCAAAGTGAAACAACTGGAAGAAATGATTGCAATAGATAAAGATATACTTAAGTTGAAGGTAAAAAAAAATAAAGGAACGAAATCATTTAAAACATTACAAGTACTTGATCATCTTTGAAACTCAACATAGTAAGTGATATAGTAAAAATACACTTTAACTCTATTTGGGAGATTCTCTAATCGAGAACCATCACTATGAGCTACGTGATGATACAAAGTCTCGCTCACGCTGCCAGAACTATCATATACCGTGCCAGGGTATAGACCGTCTCAACTAAGTAGATCCACTTTGCAATAAGGATTCGTCTAAAAAGTATGATCCTTTACCCATGTTAGCACGCATGGTTAATGAAGATTTTGAGTTTTCTGAACTTATCCTCATATCTGTGCTCAATACTACTCCCTATAATATACTCATGCTCAAATAAATAAAACATATTTTTTCTCTGTTTTGAGGTAATTACTCAAAATAATTTCTTAAAAGAGGTTACTCTGAAATTCTTCTGAACTCATACACTCTTTTTAGAAATCTAAGTTTCTCTTTTCTCAATGTAAAAATGATACATTTGGGAATACTTAGTTCCTTCATACTCTTTCTCAATCATGTGTAAAACTCATCTCAAAACTCATCTTTGCTTCCTCAGAAAATTAGTTTAACACCATTGTTTGGCTAAAAAGGATGCTCAATAATAACTCAATAAATTCTCAAATATAACTCAACAATAGGGTTCATGTTGAAGATTAGACATGAACAATCAACCCAAAAATCTCATAGCAAGATATAACAACTCAATAATCCAGAAATAGAATTCAGAACTCATCAACAAAACTCATCTCAAGAATTAATAAAAATAAGGATGTAACCATAGATTATTCTCTACTGATAGAAAGTACATGTAGGGCGTGAGGAAGAAATCTGTCTATCACTATGAGTAGTCTTACATACTTAGAAGAACAAAACTTTGTGATGAAAATGTCCCAATCTCTTGTGCCACATTTCTACAATTGTAGACTGACTTGGAAAAGCTATGTGATCCTTCTCCAATGGATTAAAGCAATAGTTTCCCTGCATTTTAATTCTGAATATTTACTGACCACTAGGATCACTGATCACGCACGCTTCATCTTAAAATAATAACTTGAATCCATTTTCTAGAAGTTGTCCAACACTTGATAAATTCTGATCAATTTATGCAACAAATAAAGCTTCATAAATAAGTTTTTAACTCTCAATTTCTATGGTCCCCTTTCCTTTCACTGTATAGAGAGTTTGTCATAAATACACCTTTTAGCTATTAGAAAGTGGGTGATGGCCTTATATGACATATTGATGAGTAAGAGATTTTGACTCATTTGAAGCTTTTTAGTTCAACAAATAGCGACCTCAATGCCTTTTTATGTCCATATTTGCTGGTTAATTGTTGTTTTATAGCTATGAAGGCTTAAGGACAAGGCAAGGATGAAATCATGCAAAAAGAGGCCAAAAAGAGAAAAAGAATAAAAATGTGAAGTTGATGTTCACCGAAGGCACTTGGTGACTCACAAAATGTGTCAGACCTCACAAAAAATGACAGTCTTCTACTAAAAAGCTCAAGTCAGGTCGGTGAGAAAATGCAACAAGCGGCGATCCGCCGAACTCTATCTGCGAGATACATGCTGCTTGCCGAAATTGACAGAATAACTTGGCTAATTTAAAGGACAAAAAGTTGAGCATAGGTGATAGTCGGTGACTCGGAGAATGTGAACAGAGAGCTCCATCAGGCTCGCCAACTGTGGTTCAAACACCTAAAGCTTAAGCCAAGAAAGAAAGGGCAAGAAGAAGAATAATTTGGTGACTCATTGAGTGAACCTCACCGACTGAGTCACGTATTGAAATTTTGGTTGAGTTTTAGGGAAAGTATAAATAGCTGAGAAGAAAGAGAAAATTTATCTTATACTTTCTGAAATTAGAGTACAATATAACTTTTAAATATCTTGAGTATCAAGCAAGCATGTAGTCCACTTTATGGGTGGAATTTGGAATTGGGTTTCTAGGTTTGAAGTTGTAAACAAACAATTCCTGAGAATGTTTTTGGTATAATTTCTTTTAATTTCAACATGATTAGCTAAAACTCTAATTCTAGGGGTGTGCAAATGGAGTTGGGGTTTGATTAATTTAGTGGAACTTTCTGTATTGCTCTATTTTACATTAGTTACCATGGATTCAAATTGGTTGTCATGTGTTCATTTATGAATTGAGGTTGCAAACTTGATTCTACTATAGGTCTTCATGTACTTCTTGAAAAAGGTTACATGAAGTGGGTAATTAGTTTTATGCTTGCATATTAGATTTGAATTCCTTGTTTGCTTGAGAAAGGAATTTGAGGTTTCATCTCTAAATGCTAGACTTGTTTGAAAGAGAAGATCTATGTTAAGGCATTGGATTGTTTAGTAAATTTTCCATGGGAGTCTTGTAAAGAGTTCCTATGATAGGCCTATTGTGATTGAGAAGTGCAATGTGTGCTTGAGATTAATTTAGTCTATCCAACTAATGTTATTGAGCAATCACATCGATCCACTAGCTGAAATCGATACCCACATCCGCACACTCCTAGATTGTCACTCTACTTGCTTACAAAACATTCATTTTAGTTTACTTTGTCAAAATTGGTTACTAAATCATCTTAATTTGATATTTGGAATTCATCCACCGTTGTTACCATCTCACTACAATGGATTAGATCATATTTGACTTCATAATTGAATTCTTCCATATACCACTTCATGTTTGATTCAACCCCGACCTCATACGTTGGGTTATTATATTGCCAACGATCACTTATTTGTTAAATGATTTTACGAGTAATTTGAGCATTATCACATATAAATATATACACCACTGCACCTATTATCTATTAGGCGACGTTACATATATACACTAGTGATCTGATTATCGGTTGGGCTTTGTTATGCATTTACACCACTGAGTTATAATTAGCGGGCAATGGCTATATATATATATACACACGGAGTTGGGTGAGACCCTCAGTTGAACTTGAGCTTTTGGTTGTTTTCCTGATATGGACTTCAGGATTTAAGTTGACCCTATCCCTATATTTTATTGCATCAGAGTACATGGTTATCCTCTTGTCTAACGTACCAATATATTTCATTCATATTGATGCCCGATTGCGTGGGCGTACTGCATTTCATGCTGCAAGTTCAGACAAATATTTTGAGTTAGGTTATATGCATATGTATAGTTGATGGGTAGGCCAGAGTCCTTTCTCGGCTATTATATTTTCTATTTTCTCGTAGAGGCTTATAGGCATGTAATATATATATATATATATATGGTATGGCCTAGACGACCTTGTTGATAACTGTCTATTATGATTTTGTCCTTGTCGGCCTTGGGTTGTTTACTTGTTGTTGTGCTGTTAGCGTTTTTGATTGCTATATTTAAGACCTTGTCGGTCTCAGATATCCTACATGTTTAGTAGAGATATACATAATTTCAGTTCCCTTGGTCTTTGGGGGCTTCGGGTGCTAGTCGCTCCTTTCCTGGTTCAGGGTGTGACATTTTATTTGATATTTTATCTATTTATATGAATAATCTTTTAGAAAAGATTTATTTCAAAAAAAATATTTATATGTATCATTGGTACTCCAATTTTATTTACTTCTTATTTTATATTCTATAAATGTGTTAGAAGTAATTAAAAAAACAAGAAGTGATCCAAATTCTAGAAATTAGTTTCATTGTTCACGTAAAAGCACAAGAATAAAATCCACTTTTCCTATAAAATATTGTACCATGTGGGAATAAATATATTTTGAAGGAGTATGAATGCGTTTACGTTCACAAAGATATCTTGACTTTTAAAGATATTATTAAATTTTGAACTAACTAACTAATTAAAGTAAAAAACAGAAAGAGTGACCAACAAATTATCTAAGCCTTTAATGTTTCTTCAATACTTATACATCCATACACAATTATACTGGATGGGATCTTTCCCCCACAAATTAGATAGTTGCCAACAAACGTTGGATATGTAAAATTCAGTAAATTTACATAAAAGAATAAGGTCATTGTAATCATTTAAGATTTTTTTGATTTTATAACTATATAAATATTAATGGAATAATGTTCTCAATAAAACTGCTAATATTTATTAAAAGAAAATGACCGGAGATCGAATATAGCTTCGATTAGCTTTCTGATTATTTTTATCATATCTGATTAAAAGTTTTTTGATAAAATTCTTGTTCTGTGGTAGTTTTGCGGATTATTTCATTTATATCGTTTATCATGGTTCTTAAGTGTCCAATATCTTGAGTTTTTAAGTATAAGTCTAGGTCTAGTTTTATCAGGTCTTGTAGCCTGTCTATTTCCTTTTTTATTTCTATCCATTGTTCTAGATATTCTTGGTTTATCATTTTATGTAAAGGCTTGTGAATAAGTTTCTATTTTTAGTTTATTAAGTCTTCTTAATTCTTCGATACAATTTGTCATATATT
>JAJONR010002682.1:0-44548 GCA_029582245.1 Solanum etuberosum
ACTTTTTCTACGCTCCTTAACCCCCCCTATCCCCCCCCCCCCCCCGCCCCCGTAGTACTAAAAGAGGTTACTGAATCATCCATGTACCTTTCCTTCTTCTAGCAATGTCCCAAGCAATTATTGGTACTTGGTTGCCCCCAACTTTAAGTCACTTTTCTAGGAGAATGTAAAAGTAATTATACTAGACATCCTTCAAGGCAACAAAAGCCAACTATGATGAGCTCTTTGCTTTCCAACACCTCAAGAACTAAACTAGTCACTCATCTCTAAGGCATGACATAAATGTAATGACATTAAGCTTATTTCGATTTACAAGAACGGAAACCTAATCAAACGGATGAACGACCTAAGAGTAGGTTCTTGACACAGTTTTAAGTTTCTCTGAGGGTAATTTGAGTACAAACACAGCAACAAACAGAGAGCTTTTAGCTAATATCCTAAAAACACAGCAACAAGCACAGAGCTTTTAGCTAAACATCCTCAAGTTTTCACTATTAGACTCTTTAAGCCTCAAAACACATACTTATTTCCTCAAGGTTCCCAAGTCCTTTTAACTAGTTGCAGGAAACAAGCACCGGTCAGCCAATTCAGAGGCTTTTACAATCCCGTGATAAAATTCATCATTCTTCAAGGATTTAAGTACACAAGGGTAACTCTAGCTAGGGAAGGCAGCTGCAACTTTATAGGAAGGCAACCTTTGACTAGGAGAAGAAAGGTTCACACTGAAAGTACAAGAGCTATGACAGAGTTCCATTAGTTCAGCTTCACTAACAGGCTTCCCCTCACATAGTTGAGAGCATAAAATTTGAAAACCAAGGCTGTTACCTTTTGACCATAAACTTTTATGTAAATGGAGTTTCTTTTTAAGGAAATACAAATTATTTATCAGTGATACAGATTACTATTGAACTAAGTTAAATATATAGAAACAGAAAGTTCCTTGTAAACCTTCCGTCATTGGTGAGAATCAAGTATTGAACCTTATTGTTAGTCACCAAGTTATGCAGTGCTGAGTGCTTCTTTGAAAAGAATGGTGTTAAAGGTGGTAACAACCTAAATAATCACAAAACAGTGCATCCACTGACCAATTTATAAATCAATGTTAGCTTATGCAAAACACCAACAATGATTGTACTATATGTAACCGCAAGAATGACAAGAGTACACAATGATGCATTATATGTGGCTCCACCTGAATAATTCTCATCCAAGAGATGATGATGATGAATCATATCAGACTTCTATTGTGGAATTGGCCTAATTAGAGAATGTGTTTTGTCATGGAGACTGTTCCTTTGGATAAGCCAACTCCTCCATGTGCCAGCTTTCATGGGGAGCAACATGGTCATGTGAAGGAGTATATTGCTGCAAATTGACGAACAAGATAAGACTCATCAGCAAAATGCGTAAATAACAATAGCAGAACTCATATCAATGGAAGGGGGACAATTAGTAATGAATTCCTGCCATAAGGATCTACATTTCACATTTTAACATTATAAACCAAGTGACTCCAAGAGAAATCTACAGAAACCAACAGTAAGAATATTTTCAATCTTCAATTAAACAGGTGAACCAGAAGTACAGTCCTAGCTACAAAATTTATCATTCCCATAGCACATAGCTGAGCATTGCTTTATTTTCACCTTTAACTGGTGAATTCACAAGAAGAGATTACTTTGCAGATAAAATCTCAGTAGCTGAAACATTTAAAGACTACTTCCAGAAAACGATAATAGTAGTATATTAGTATGAATTCCTTATGTCAGACAAAGCTTTCTGTGTAGGATAGATTTTCTTTGGAGTAAAGATGATAATCATACTGGTGAAAGAAAAGTACCGACCTCAAAGACTGATTTAATCCAGGTGTAATTTTAAACATAACAAAGAAATACATGCAATTAGGTAAAGTCATTACCTCCATCTTGCTTAAAAGCTCTCTGGCTGAAGGAGCAGCAAGAACAATGTCACGAGCCCCTGGCTTAATGAAACCTTCTTCAACACCATTGTCAAATAGTGCAAGCAAAGAATTATAATAACCCTCAACATTTAGCAAACCAACCTGAAGAAGAGGTTAAGATGGTGAAGATCTTGCAGGTAACAATCAAACTATATGAATGTAATGCTATAGATACCGGCTTTTTGTGAATTCCAAGTTGTGCCCATGTTATCATTTCCAGAGTTTCCTCCATGGTTCCATATCCGCCTAAACATAATAAAAGCAATTTAACAGTAGGCGTCTGGGAGCATATGCATCTCAAATGTACTCTTACAGATATTTACCTGGAAGTGCAATAAAGGCATCAGCCTGACTAGCCATTTCAGCTTTCCGCTCATGCATGTTCGAAACAATCTTTACGTCACCAACACTTTCACCTGATATCTGTCAGTGCCACTCAGGTTGAAAGTGTAACTATTACAATCGAAACAACATCACAGAATGCAAAATCAAAGTTATACTAGTAAAGTAAACTATTTCTTACTATCAGATGCTGCACCACTCAATCATTTCCAATCAACAGTGAGCATAAGTGCATTCTATGAAATAATAACTTTTTTTGATAAAGGTAAGAAAGAATCATTAATCTGCAGTTATTTGGGACAATGTATCAAATTTCCATGCTTTTACCAATTTCAATGTGAGATGAAACTTAGAGTAACTTTTGCATCACTTTGGCACTTCAAAGCTATAAGTAATCAGGGATATCGTACAAAACGATTTCATATCAGTGACAACATTTCAGCAAAAGAAAAACTTGAAGCAAACAAAATATAAGATAGTAGCATTAAATTTGGGGAAAAAAGAGAGATTGTAGCTCAGGTAAAACTCCAAGCGGAAGAAATAAATAAAACAGTTCAAACAAGAGAAGACAAAAAGAGAACAAGTAGATGGACAAATTGCAAAATTTGAGTTACAAGTTAATCTCCATTTACCTCAATAGGCACAAGAGCTTTCGGGATGACCCTGCATATTCAAAGCAATCAAGAATAAGTCGGAATCCTACCGCAGAAATAGAAAGTAGACCTTACATACAATTTGCCATAGTAAACTTGAAATAATAGTAATGTTTTACTTACCCAAGGACATGGCAACCTCCCTCCTGGACTCTCTGGGAAATCAATCCCATCAATCCAACACTTCCACCACCATAGACCAAGTCAATTTTCCTACTTACCTGCAAACAGCATTATCAAAGTCAAAAAAAGACTTGAATCTGAAACATTCAAACCCAAGTCACTTCCATTTATGGTGATATTAAGAAAGTCAATGCCTACTATTCACAGTACCATAAACCTATATTAAAATGATCAATAGAAGAAACACCTACAGTACCAAAATCAACATATTTTGCAAAAAAGTTAAGAACTTTAAGGTAACACAACTGTAGATAACTAGATATACACAAACCCCAAATTGACCCAAACCTGAACAAGAAGAAGTAGGAAAGAAAACATAAGAAATTAGAGAGGATTCAAGAATCAAGACTAACCAATTCATTCCCCAAATCAATAGCAGCATCACTGAAGACTTTCCTGTGGCCAGGGTTGCTTCCACAGAAAACACAAATTTTCTTGAACTTGCTTCTACTATTACTTTCCATTGAACCCCTTTTGATTAAATCTCCAAAAGAACTCGCCCTTTATCTTCTTCTTCTTCTTCTTCTTGCCCCCACACTCAACTTTTACAGAATCTCTCTGTACGGATTCAAGAATATGAATAAAAAAAAAAGAAAAGGAAAAGAGTGAAATACAAGACAAGATAAAAGACAATCAAGATATTTGCTTAGATTGAATAATTAAGGAGTAATTAAGAATTATTAATACTCCTAAATGACAAAAATTAAGGGTGAAAGAAGTAGTACGTATCATGGAGAGGAGAGTCCTGTCTTCGTGATGATTATTGTAAGGGGGAAAAGGTGGTATTTTAAATGAAAATTTTTGAAAAGGACAAAAGTTGTCTTTTATTATTAAGGCTGCTTATCAGTACTATGATGATTTTTGCCCCTATATTTTTAATCCCTGCAAAATAGTTACCCCTCATGTTTCAACAATTTTAGACCACCACTACAAGTTGATAACCTAGGCTATAATTGGAAGTGTTATATTTATTTACATTCAAAAGAAGCAAAACAAGTGTCAAACTCTTTGATTAAAGTAGGTTGATGTACACTCGTTTTTCACCAAATTGTCATGACCAATAGAAGGTAACTTTGTCCTACATGTATTTAAAAGAAGGTTAGTCAGTGTACATGGAGTAATGAAAGTAATCAAATGTAACTCTACTCAACTGTCTCAAAATAATTTAGAATGTTTTAGAAATAAACATTCAACTAGTCAAAGTGGCAAATCAAGTCTTATAACAAACAACTGAACTGCAAAGACTAAAGAATTATAGTTATCTGTCTATGAAGCCTCTAAAACTATGAGAGATGTCGGGACAAAATCCCCGATCATCCTAACAACTGAAAATGCTAAAACAATGTAAAAAGGGATCTTCCGAAAAACAAGGAGGAACACCAACTGACTTTGAGTGCTCAACTGGATTAACGAAGCGCTAGATATTGATCCTGGTTACCTGTATCTGCATCATAAGATGATGCAGGCCAAATGGCATTAGTACATTGAATGTACGAGCATGCGAGGGGAAAACTAAACATGACATAAGCTTGAACTGAATTCTAAAAGAAACACTTACCTCAACTTTACTCAACTCATGGATACTCAACTCAATGCAGAAATAAACAACAGTAAAGATGCAATTTATATAAAACATTTAAACAGTATGTAGCAACTCAATGTATTGAAAAATACAATAACAACTCAATTTATATATAATAAAATATAATATAATTCTGTGGGAGTTTCTCTAACCGACAACCATCACTATGAGCTATGTGATGATACAACATCTCGTCCACGCTGTCAGAACTGTCCTATAGCTTGTCGGGATATAGAACGCATCAACTAAGTGGATCCACTAGTCTATGCTAAAAAGCATTAAGGAATCATCTAAAAAGTATAACCCTTTCTACCCACATTGGCTACATGGTTTATGGAGACTTTGAGTTATTATGAACTCATCTCCATATCGGTGCTCAATACTACTCCCAAAATATACTCAGCTCATATGTTTTAAAAAATAACTATTTCTCTGTGGTTTGAGGTTATTACTCAAAAGCTTATCTCTTAAAAGAGATGGATCTCAAAACTACTCATGAAAAACTCATTTGGAAATCGTCATTTCCTCTCATCTTAAATGTGAAAATATTTGCTCTTTGGGAGTACTTAGTCCCCATACTTCATTTTTAAAGAAATGAACTCGGCTCTACTCTTTCTCAAACTCAATGCTTAAGTCTTTAAAACAAGTTTAAAATAATTGTATAAGACTTTTGAAAGACTCTAAGAACTTTCTTGACTTGACTCTTAGCTCTACCTTGAATTTGAATTATGGATTCAAGGGTTATGATATCATGTTATAGGTGATCTCTCGATGTTTAAACGTACCTTAGAGTGTAGAAAACAACTAGAAAACATAGGTACAATTCGAGGGAACTCAAACAGAAAGATGTAGGAAAGGGTAGAGGACCTGGCGTACTGAGTGGCGCAGGGAGCCAGAGCCCTAACTACAGAAGACTAGCTGGGGCGCAGCGAGTGGCGTGGTGCGCCAGCCTCTTGCCCAAAAAACCCACAAATTTTCTTGTTCGTTTTTCAGCCCTAAACCATCTAGATTCGATTGGTTTCTTCCCAAACACTTAGATTTGAATATCCAACCAAATTGTACAAGAACCTACTAAAAAACAACCTTAAATCTCATCAAATCATCTCAAGAACTCTTCCAAAACTCAACAATCAAGATCCCAATAGAAACCTCAACAAAATAACTCAATTACTCTACTTTCAAGAACGTAAATACGTTGAATTAAATATGATTGGTGTGTGGGTGAACGAACCCAATGCTATGTGGTCTCACATACCTCGTAGGGATTAACCCTTGGCGAAATCTGCAAGCGAAACTCAAGAACGCGACGAACTTTGACTCTTTCTCCTCTTTTCTCTTCTCTCAAAACCCTTGCGTAATTTTGTGAAGCGTAAACTGAACTAAATCAGTTTAGACCCCAATTTAATTACTAAAAATGAATTAAGCTAATTGGGTAATGAAAAGACCAAAATACCTTCCTAAAATTTGGGTGACTTTCCTTATTCGTACAGCCCGACTTCAAACGGGCATAACTCCCTCATACAAACTCAAAAACTGGAAAACTCGGTGGCGTTGGAAAGATAATTCAAAGACCTTTCATTTGATATCTTGTAGCCCACCTGACTCATCCTGTACTAAGAGTTATGGTCGTTTGAAGTTGATCCAAAACTCATACTTAGCAATTCTTGCCAAAATTTCCAAATTTAATTATTTTCAAAAATGGTTTCTTTCTAATTCTAGTTCTTTCAAATAGCGGGGTGTTACAATATCTCCCCCTTGGGAACATTCGTCCTAGAATGAGATTACTCTTCTTAGCAGGCTAAGGGTGTAACATCTAACATTCAGCTCAAACACCCAACAAGCAAAATATACATACAACAAGCCAACTTAAAACAAATGCCAAGGAAAGGATTAGTACCTTAATTTGGAATTTCTCCGGACTCGAAGAGATGTGGGTACCTCTTCTTCATGTCCTCCTCAGCTTCCCAAGTAGCTTCCTCAACAAACTAATTTCTCCACAGAACTTTGACTAATGCTACTTCCTTGGTCCTCAACTTGCGAACTTGACGATCTAGGATCTGAACAGGAATCTCCTCATAAGATAAGCTATTCTTAATACCAATATCTTTAGTACGTATGATAAGTGAAGGATCATCCATACACTCCTTCAACATGAAAATATGAAATACCGAATGGACCGCTGCTAACTCTTGCGGTAGCTCCAACTCATAAGCCACACTACCGATCCTCTTGGATATTTTGTAAGGACCAGTATATCAGGGACTAAGCTTCCCCTTCTTACCAAATCTCATAACACCCTTCATGGGTGAAACCTTCAAATAAACCCAATCATCTACTTCAAACTCTAAGTCTCTCCTCCTAACATCTGTGTAGGATTTCTGACGACTCTGTGCTGTTTTTCATCTCTCTTGAATAACCTTCACTTTCTTCATAGCTTGATGAACTAAGTTTGGTCCTATCATCCCAGATTCAGCAACGTCAAACAATCCAATAGGAGATCTGCATCACCTCCCATAAAGAGCCTCATAAGGAGCCATCTGGATGCTAGAGTGGTAACTATTATTATAAGATAACTCAATGAGAGGTACGTAATCATCCCAATTACCTTTGAAATCAATCACACAAGCCCTCAACATATCTTCTAAAGTCTGAATGGTGCGCTCTACTTGACCATCAATCTGAGGATGAAAAGCAGTACTCAAATTCACTTCCGAACCCAAACCTTTCTAGAATGACTTCCAAAATTATGTAGTAAATTGTGCACCTCTATCCGAAATAATGGACACCGAAACTCCATGAAGTCTAACTACCTCTTGAATATATAACTTGACATAATCCTCTGTTGAATGGGTAGTCTTTATCGGTAAAAAGTGGACTGATTTAGTCATTCGATCTATAATCACCCAAATCGAATCATGCTGTCTACGAGACCGTGGTAAACCTGTAATAAAATCCATATTGATCATCTTCCATTTCCATTCTGGAAGATCTATATTCTGAGCCATACCATCGGGCCTCTGGTGCTCTACCTTAACTTGTTGGCAATTCGGACACTTACCAACGAACTCCGCAATGTCCTTCTTCATACTACTCCACCAATAAACCTCTCTCAAATAACGATACATCTTTATGGAACTTGTAAAACCCCGCTACTAGAAAGACTTAGAATTAGAAAGAAACCATTTTTGGAAATAATCAAATTTGGAAAGTTTGACAAAGTTAAGTTAAGTATGAGTTTTGGGTCAACTTCAAACAACTATAACTCCTAGCTCAGGATGATTTAGGTATTCTACAAGATACCGTGGGAAATATCTATGAATTATCTTTTCAACGCCACTAAGTTTGGGCATTTTCGAGTTCGTATGAAGGAGATATGCCCATTTGAAGTTGGGCTGTCAAGATAAGGAAAGTCAAAACCGGATTTTTAAAGCGTATTTTGGTCTTTTCCATACCCAATTGGTTTAATTCGTTTTTAGTGAATTAATTAGCGTCTAAAATGAATTGGTTCAGTTTACACAATTGCAAAATTACGCTAAGGTCTTAGAGGAAAGAACTCAAGAGGAGAAAGAGGAAGAAAAGGTCTAGATTCGTCGATTACTTGAGGAATTGATTGTGGATTTCGCCAAGGATTCGGTCCTACGAGGTATGTGAGTTCACATAGCGTTGGGCTCATTCACCCACATGCCAAACATGTATATTTCAGTATGATTTTCATCCTAAAATATTGAGAATTTGATGTTCTTGAGTTGTGTTCTTGAATTGCTTTCGTTCTGGAATTTGGGATGAGATTGAGGAGTTCTTGAGAGTTGAATGTCGATTGCTAGAGTTGTTTTGAGTTAGATTCTAGTGTATATGTTCTGGGTATCTGAATCTAAAGGAGAATTGAGAAAAATAATCAATTTTAGGCGAATTGGAGTTAGAAAATGAAGAAGGAAAAAGTTGGGTGAATCTGGAGACCTAGTCCACGTCGCGGACCTGGCCCCCCCATTTCACAGAAATCTCTCCCGCGTCGCGGAGCGGTCACGGACCGTTCTGCCTCAAAATTTATTTCGCGACCAAATATTTAAAAGCATCTCTGCTTCGCGGACGTTCTTCCAGATAGTGATTTCTTGATCGTTTCTCATGTTTAGCTATCTAAAAACACTCCTAAACATCATGAGATTTTTCATATGACAAATCACAATCCTTGAATCCATAAATTCAAATTCAAGGAAAGTTAAGAGCCAAGTCAAAATAAGTTCATAGAGTCTTCCAAAAGTCTTTTACAAATGTTTTAACTTTGTTTTAAGACCTAAGTTTTTAGTTGAGTAAAGAGTAAAGATTGAAGTTTATTTCTTCAAAAGAGTATATCGGAACTATGTATTCCCAAGGAGTAAAATATTTTCACATTTAAACAAGAAAGGAAACTGAGATTTCCAAAAGAGCCTTTGAGCTAGTTTTTAGTAATGAGTAAATGCTTTCACAATTAAACAAGAAAGGAAACACTGATTTCCAAGAGAGCCTTTGGGATAGTTTTGAGTAATTATCTCAAACCACAAAGTTATGTTTTTAAACATATGAGCTAGTATATTTTGGGAGTAGTATTGAGCACCGATATGGGGGAGAGTTAAGACAACTCCCAACCCCCATAAACCATGTAGCCATCATGGGTTGAAAAGGGTCATACTTTTTAGATGATTCCTTAGTGCTTTTTAGCATAGACTAGTGGATCCACTTAGTAGTTAGGTTCTATGCCCTTGGCAAGGTATAAGACGGCCCTGGCAGCGTGAGGCAAAATGTTGTATCATCACATAACTCTTAAGTGATGGTTGTCAGTTAGAGAAACTGCCACAGTTATTATTTGTATTCTTATATACACATAATTATTTGTATTTTCATATACAAACAGAGTTTATATTGTATCTTTGCATACATACAGAGTTATCATTGTATTTCTAAATACACAGAGTTGTTATTCATGTTTTAAAAGCTTTTCTTTATATTGCATCCATATTATTGCTTTATATTGAAATGAGTTAAATTGAGTTGAGTTGAGCCAGGTATGTTCTTTCAGTTCCTTTCAAGCTTATGTCTTGTTTTAGAATTTCCCTCGCATGCTCATACATTCAATGTACTGACGCTATTTGGCCTGCATCGTTATTATGATGCATATACAGGTAACCAAGATCAACATCCAGCCCTTCGTTGATCCAGTTGAGCATTCAGAATCTTGTGGTGAGCCTCCTTGCTTTCCGGAGGACCCCTATTTATATTGCTTTAGTAGTTTTCAGTTGTTAGGATGATTGGGGGTCTTGTCCCGACATCCATCTCAGTTATTAGAGGCTTCATAGATAGATAGTTAGTTCATTTGTCACTAACTTGTTATTGGCTTATGTTGAATCTTGAGTTGCCACCTTGGCTAAGTTGAATGTTATTTAATACATTTTAAGTTATATATTGAGCGGTTCAGTTTACTTTTTAAAGTATCTTATCAGGAGTAAGTCTTTCGCTGAGTAGTAAGCCAGGCCAAGGGTTCGCTTTGGGCCAACAATGGTTCTCGAGTGCCAGTCCTGCCCAGGGTGTAGGCTCGGGGTGTGACAAACTTGGTATCAGAGCACAAAGTTCAATAGTCCTAGAGAGTCTATGAAGCCGTGTCTGTAGAATCTTAGTTATCGGTGTGAAACGTGCCATATCTATAATTAGGAGGCTGCAACATTTAGGAATTATCTCACTTCTTTCATACTCATTTCGTGCGATAGAGTTCATCTCTATAAAGTTTCTTTCTAACTCGTGCTTGTGCGTGTCTTTTAGTTGATCATGACTCCACGTAGAGCTGTTAGAGGTCGTCCCGCTAGAAGAAATGTTGAACCATATAAACAATGGGTGCAGAAGTGCAACCCCAAGGAGAGGTCACCAATGCTGAATTCCGTGAAGCTATCCGGATGCTAAGTCAAGTTGTGACCAATCAAGTTGGACAGAGAGAGAATCGAAAGGAAGCGGCTGATCAAGGATCCTTGAGTTCTTAAGGATGAATCCTCCAAGCTTCACTGGTTCAAGTGTCACAGAGGATCCAGAAAACTTTGTTGAAGAACTTTAGAAGGTTTTTGAAATTATGCATGTTGCTGATACTGAGAGGGGGAACTAGCTGCATACCAAATGAAGGGTGTCGCTAGAATCTGGTTTGATCAATGGAAGAAGAATCGAGCTGAGGGTGCACCACTTATGAGTTGGGCTTGTTTTGAGGAGGCCTTCTTGGGGCATTTCTTTCCCTGAGAACTGAGAGAGGCAAAGGTACGAGAGTTCCTCACACTTAAGAAGGATTCTTTGAGCGTTCTTGAGTATAGTCTGAAGTTCACCCAACTTTTACGCTATGCTCCGGAGATGGTTGCTGACATGAGAAACATGATAAGCTTGTTTGTTGCTGGGTTGTCTCGTCTGTCTAGTAAGGAAGGCAGGGCAACTATGCTGATAGGAGATATGGACATAACAAGGTTGATGATCCATGTGCAACAGGTTGAGAAAGAGAAGTTGAAAGACAGAGAGGAGTTTCAAAATAAGAGAGCTAAGACAGGGAATGAGTCCGGGCAGCAGAAGAGTAATGCCAACCGGACAACTTTCCAACAGAAACAGAAGGGACCTGCTCCATCATCTGCTAGTACACCTGCACCAAGGAACAAAGGTGAGTACAATAGTCAGAATTCATAGGATTTTAGAGCTAGACCTACCCATTCTCAAGGTAGTATCGCACAAGGGGGTAGTAAGACTCCTACATATGCTAAGTGTGGTAGGAGCCACTCAGGGATGTGTCGTGATGGCTCCACTGGTTGCTTCAAGTATGGCCAGAACGGTTATTTTATGCGAGAGTGTCCTAAGAACAAGCATGGTAGTGCTAATGGGGGCAATAGCGCCCAGTCTTCTTCAGTTGCTCCACCAGACAGAGATGCACCTAGAGGAGCTACTTCAGGGACTGGCGGAGGAGCAAACCGCCTTTATGCTATCACTAGTCGCCAAGAGCAAGAGGATTCTCCAGATGTTGTCACTAGTATGATCCAAGTCTTTAACTTTGATGTTTATGCTTTGCTAGATCCAAGAGTGAGTTTATCCTTTGTAACTCCTTATGTTGCGATGAATTTTGATGTTCCTCCTGAGAAACTTATTAAGCCCTTCAATGTTTCTACACCTGTTGGTGAGTCTATTCTAGCAGAGAGAGTCTATCGTGATTGTACCGTTTCCATCAATCACAAGAGCACCATGGAGTTAGACATGGTAGATTTTGATGTTATTCTTGGTATGGACTGGCTTCATGCATGTTATGCCTCAGTTGATTGTAGAACTCGAGTTGTCATGTTTCAGTTTCCTAATGAGCCAGTTATAGAGTGGAAGAATAGTTCAGCAGTGCCTAAGGGTCATTTTATTTCGTACCTTAAGGCGAAAAAGTTAGTTTACAAGGGGTGTGTCTATCACTTAGTTGAGATACCTCATATTCAGTTAGTTCCAGTAGTAAAAGAATTTCCAGAAGTCTTTCCAGATGATCTTTCCGGAGTCCCTTCTAAGAGAGAAACAGACTTCGATATAGATATTCTTCCTGATACTTGTCCTATATATATTCCTCCATATAAAATGGCACCAGCAGAGTTAAAAAAGCAGTTGAAAGATCTCCTAGAGAAAGGTTTTATTCGACCAAGCGTCTTACCTTGGGGCGCTCCGGTTTTAATTTTGAAGAAAGAAGAATGGTTCTCTTAGAATGTGTATAGATTACCGTCAGTTGAATAAGGTTACTATCAAGAATAAGTATCCTCTTCTGAGAATTGATGATATTTTTGATCAGTTTCAGGGTGCCACATATTTTTTGAAAATAGACCTCAGATCAGGCTATCATCAGCTGAAAGTAAGGGAATGTGATATTCCAAAGACAGCATTCAAGACCCGTTGTGGTCATTATGAGTTTCTGGTCATGTTGTTCAGTTTAATTAATGTACCTGCAGCGTTCATGGACCTTATGAATATAGTATTCAAACCTTATTTAGATATGTTTGTTATCGTATTCATTGATGACATCATAATCTATTCGAGAAATGAGGAAGATCATGCTAGTCATCTCAGAGTAGTTCTCCAAACTCTAAAGGATAAGGAGTTATATGCTAAGTTCTCTAAGTGTGAGTTTTGGCTTGAGTCTGTGGCGTTCTTAGGCCACGTTGTTTCCGGTGATGGAATTAAAGTTGACACTCAGAAAATACAGGCAGTGCAGAATTGGCCTAGACCCACATCTCCAACTGATATTAGGAGTTTCTTGGGGTTGGTTGGCTATTATAGAAGGTTCGTCGAGGTATTTTCATCCATTTCATCTCTTTTGACTAAGTTAACTCAGAAAACATTTAAGTTTCAATAGTCTGAAGCTTGTGAGAAGAGCTTTCAGGAATTGAAAAAGAGGTTGACTACTGCCCCAGTATTGACCTTACCAGAGGGTACGCAAGGCTTTGTGGTTTATTGTGATGCGTCCAGAGTTGGTTTGGGTTGTGTGTTAATCCAGAGTGGCAAAGTTATAGCTTATGCCTCCAGACAACTTAAGGTTAATGAGAAAAATTATCCAACCCATGACTTAGAGTTGGCTGCCGTAGTATTTGCTTTGAAAATATGGCGTCACTATCTTTATAGTGTTCATGTGGATGTGTTCACCGATCACAATAGTCTTCAGTATGTGTTTAGTCAGAAAGAGCTTAATCTCAGACAGAGTAGGTGGTTAGAGTTACTCAAGGATAATGATATGAGTATCCTCTATCACCCAGGTAAGGCTAATGTTGTTGCTGATGCCTTTATCAGGTTGTCTATGGGTAGTACCGCCCATGTTGAGGAAGAAAAGAGAGAGTTAGCGAAAGATGTGCACAGACTTGCACGATTAGGAGTTCGATTAATGGATTCCACAGAAGGAGGAGTAGTGGTGATGAATGGGGATGAATCATCATTAGTGTCAGAAGTGAAAGAGAAGCAAGACCAAGATCCTATTTTGCTTGAATTGAAGGCAAATGTTCATAAGCAAAAAGTAATGGCTTTTGAACAAGGGGGAGATGGTGTATTGAGGTATCAAGGTAGATTGTGTGTACCAAGAGTGGATGAACTCCAAGAGAGGATCATGGAGGAAGCTCATAGCTCCAGATATTCTATTCATCCGGGTTCCACAAAGATGTATCGTGACTTGAGAGAAGTTTATTAGTGGAGTAGCATGAAGAAGGGCATTCCAGAGTTTGTTGCCAAATGCCCAAATTGTCAACAAGTTAAAGTAGAGCACCAAAGGCCCGGTGGTATGGCTCAGAATATAGAACTTCCAGAAAGGAAGTGGGAGATGATCAATATGGATTTCATCACAGGTTTACTAAGGTCTCGCAGGCAGCATGATTCTATTTGGGTGATTGTTGATAGAATGACTAAATCAACCCACTTTTTGCCGGTAAAGACTACCCATTCAGCAGAAGATTATGCTAAGTTGTATATTAAAGTGGTAGTCAGACTTCATGGGGTTCCGGTATCGATTATTTCAGATAGAACTGCACAATTTACTGCACATTTTTGGAAGTCATTCCAGAAAGGCTTGGGTTCAAAGGTGAACGTAGTACTGGTTTTCATCCTCAGACAGATGGTCAAGCAGAGCACACTATTCAGACTCTAGAAGATATGTTGAGGACCTGTGGGATTGATTTCAAGGGTAATTGGGATGATCACCTACCTCTCATTGAGTTTTCTTATAACAACAATTACCATTCTAGCATTCAGATGGGTCCTTATGAAGCTCTTTATGGGAGAAGGTGCAGATCTCCAATTGGATGGTTTGAGGTTGGTGAAGCTGGTTTGATAGGACCAAACTTAGTTCATCAAGCTATGGGGAAGGTGAAAGTTATTAAAAAGAGGTTGAAAACAGCGCAGAGTCGTCAGAAATCCTATACAGATGTTAGGAGAAGAGATTTAGAGTTTGAAGTAGATGATTGGGTTTACTTGAAAGTTTCACCCATGAAGGGTGTTATGAGATTTGGCAAGAAGGGGAAACTTAGTCCTCGGTATATTAGTCCTTATAGAATATTCAAGAGGATTGGCAATGTAGATTATGAGTTAGAGCTACCATAAGAGTTAGCAGCAGTTCATCCGGTATTCCACATTTCTATGTTGAAGAAGTGTATTGGCGATCCTTCACTTATCATACCTACTGAAGATATTGGTATCAAAGATAGCTTATCTTATGAGGAGATTCTTGTTCAGATTCTAGATCGCCAAGTTTGCAAGTTGAGAATTAAAGAAGTAGCATCAGTCAAAGTTCTGTGGAGAAATCAGTTTGTTGAGGAAGCCACTTGGGAGGCTGAGGAGGATATGAAGAAGAGATACCCACATCTCTTCGAATCCGGAGAAGTTCCAAATTAAGGTAATAATTCTTTTCTTGGCTTTTATTTTAAGTTGGCATATTGTATTTACATTTTGCTTGTTGGGTGTTTGAGCTAGGTGTTAGATGTTACGCCTTAGCTTACTAAGAGTAATGTCATTCGAGGATGAATGTTCCCAAGGGGGAGATATTGTAACACCCCGCTACTAGAAAGACTTAGAATTAGAAAGAAACTGTTTTCGGAAATAATCAAATTTGGAAAGTTTGACAAAGTTAAGTTAAGTATGAGTTTTAGGTCAACTTTAAATGACTATAACTCCTAGTTCAGGATGAGTTAGGTATGCTACAAGATACCGTAGGAAATATTTTTGAATTATCTTTCCAACGTCACCAAGTTTGGCCATTTTCGAGTTCGTATGAGGGAGATATGCCCATTTGAAGTTGGGTTGTCTAGATAAGGAAAGTCAAAACCAGATTTTTAAAGGGTATTTTGGTCTTTTCCATACCCAATTGGCTTAATTCCTTTTTAGTGAAGTAATTAGGGTCTAAACTGAATTGGTTCAATTTACACAATTGCAAAATCACGCTAGGGTTTTAGAGAAAAGAACTCAAGAGGAGAAAGGAGAAGAAAAGGTCTAGATTTGTCGATTTCTTGAGGAATTGATTGCGGATTTTACAAAGGATTTGATCCTACGAGGTATGTGAGTTCACATAGCGTTGGTTTGTTCACCACGCACCAAACATATTTATTTCAGTATGATTTTCATCCTAAAAGATTGAGAATTTGATGTTCTTGAGTTGTGTTCTTGAATTACTTTCGTTCTTGAATTTAGGATGAGATTGAGGAGTTCTTGAGAGTTGAATGTCGATTTCTAGAGTTGTTTTGAGTTAGATTCTAGTGTATATGTTCTGTGTATCTGAATCTAAAGGGGAATTGAGAAAAAGAATCGATTTTAGGTGAATTGGGGTAAGAAAACAAAGAAGGAAAAAGTCGGGCGAATCTGGAGATCCAATCCGCATCGCAGACCTGCCCCCCCATTTCATAGAAATCTCTCCCGCGCCGCGTCGCGGTCACGGACCGTTCTACCTCAAAATTTATTTCGCGACCAATTATTTAAATGCATCTTTGCATCGCGGACGTTCTTCCAGACAGTGATTTCTTGATCGTTTCTCGTGTTTAGCTATCTAAAAACACTCCTAAACATCATGAGATTTTTCATATGACAAATCACAATCCTTGAATCCATAAATTCAAATTCAAGGAAAGTTAAGAGCCAAGTCAAAATAAGTTCATAGAGTCTTCCAAAAGTCTTTTACAAATGTTTTAACTTTATTTTAAGACCTAAGTTTTGAGTTGAGTAAAGAGTAAAGATTGAAGTTCATTTCTTCAAAAGAGTATATCGGGACTATGTATTCCCATGGAGTAAAATGTTTTCACATTTAAACAAGAAAGGAAACTGAGATTTCCAAAAGAGCATTTGAGCTAGTTTTCAGTAAAGAGTACATGCTTTCACAATTAAGCAAGAGAGGAAACACTGATTTCCAAGAGAGCCTTTGGGCTAGTTTTGAGTAATTATCTCAAACCACAGAGTTATGTTTTTAAACATATGAGCTAGTATATTTTGGAAGTGGTATTGAGCACCGATATGGGGGAGAGTTCAAACAACTCCCAACCCTCATAAACCATGTAGCCACCATGGGTTAAAAAGGGTCATACTTTTTAGATGATTCCTTAGTGCTTTTTAGCATAGACTAGTGGATCCACTTAGTAGTTAGGTTCTATGCCCTTGGCAAGGTATAGGACGGCCCTGGCAGCGTGAGGCAATTGTGTTATCACATAGCTCTTAAGTGATGTATGTCGGTTAGAGAAACTCCCACAATTATTATTTGTATTCTTATATACACATAGTTATTTGTATTTTCATATACAAACAGAGTTTATATTGAATCTTTGCATACATACAGAGTTATCATTGTATTTCTAAATACACAGAGTTGTTATCCATGTTTTAAAACCTTTTCTTTATATTGCATCCATATTATTGCTTTATATTGAAATGAGTTAAGTTTAGTTGAGTTGAGCGATGTATGTTCTTTCAGTTCCTTTCAAGCTTATGTCTTATTTTAGAATTCTCCTCGCATGCTCGTACATTTAATGTACTGACACCATTTGGCCTGCATCGTTATTCTAATGCATATACAAGTAACCAGGATCAGCATCCAGCCCTTCGTTGATCCAGTTGAGCATTCAGAATCTTGTGGTGAGCCTCCTTGCTTTCCGGAGGATCCCTATTTAGATTGTTTTAGTAGTTTTCAGTTGGTAGGATTATTGGGGGTCTTGTCCCGACATCCATCTCAGTTATTGAAGGCTTCATAGACAGTTAGTTAGTTCATTTGTCACTACCTTGTTATTGGCTTATGTTGAATCTTGAGTTGCCACCTTGGCTAAGTTGAATGTTATTTAATACATTCTAAGTTATCTATTGAGCGGTTCAGTTTACTTTTTAAAGTATCTTATCAGGAGTAAGTCTTCCGCTGAGTAATAAGCTAGGCCAAGGGTTTGCTTGGGGCCAGTAATAGTTCTTGGGTGCCAGTCCCCCCAGGGTGTAGGCTCGGGGGGTGACAGAATCTGGATGGATAGAATATCTGGTGCTATGAGCCTCATCCATGATCCTCTCTTGAAGTTCATCCACCTTTGGCACACACAATCTACCTTGATACCTCAACACACCATCTCCCCCTTGTGCAAAAGACATCACTTTTTGTTTATGAACATTTGCCTTCAATTCAAGCAAAATAGGATCTTGATCTTATTTCTCTTTAACTTCAGACACTAATGATGATTCAGCCCCATTCATCACCACCACTCCTCCTTCATTGGAATCCATTAAACGAACTCCTAATCGTGCAAGTCTACACATCTTTTGCTAACTCTTTCTTGTCTTCCTTAAAATGGGAAGTACTACCCATAAACAATCTACTCAAGGCATCAACAACAACATTAGCCTTACCTGGGTGATAGAGAATACTCATGTTATAATCCTTGAGTAACTCTAACCACCTTCTCTATCTGAGATTAAGATCTTTCTAACTAAACACATACTGAAGACTCTTGTGATCGGTGAACACATCTACATGAACACCATAAAGATAGTGACGCCATATTTTCAAAGCAAATACTACAGCAGCCAACTCTAGATCATGGGTTGGGTAATTCTTCTCGTGAATCTTAAGTTGTCTGGAGGCATAAGTTACCTTGTCATTCTGCATTAACACACAACCCAACCCGACTCTGGACGCATCACAATAAACCACAAAGCCTTGCGTACCATCTGGTAAGGTCAATACTTGGCAGTAGCCAACCTCTTTTTCAATTCCTAAATTTTTTTCTCACAAGCTTCAGACCATTGAAACTTAACTGTTTTCTGAGTCAACTTAGTCAAAGGAGATGAAATAGATGAGAACCCTTCGACGAACCTTCTATAATAGCCAGCCAATCCCAAGAAACTCCTAATGTCAGTTGGAGACGTGGGTCTAGGCCATTTCTGCACTGCCTCTATCTTTTGAGTGTCAACTCTAATTCCCTCACCGGAAATAATATGGCTTAAGAATGCCACAGACTCAAGCCAAAATTCACACTTAGAAAACTTAGCATATAACTCCTTATCCTTGAGAGTTTGAAGGACTATTCTGAGATGACTAGCATGATCTTCCTCACTCCTCGAATAGATTAGAATGTCATCAATGAATACGATAACAAACATATCTAAATAAGGCTTGAATACTCTGTTCATAAGGTCCATGAATGCTGCAGGAGCATTGGTTAAACCAAAGGACATAACTAGGAACTCATAGTGACCATATCGGGTCCTGAAAGCTGTCTTAGGGATATCACTTTCTCTTACTCTCAACGGATGATAGCCAGATCTGAGGTCTATCTTAGAAAAACAAGTGGCACCCTGAAGTTGATCAAAATGATCATCAATTCTCGGAAGAGGATACTTATTCTTGATAGTAACCTTATTCAACTGACGGTAATCTATACACATTCTAAGGGAACCATCTTTCTTTCTCACAAATAATACCGGAGTGCCCCAAGGTGAGACACTTGGTCGAATAAAGCCGCTCTCGAAAAGATCTTTCAGCTGCTCTATTAACTCTTTTAACTCTGCGGGAGCCATTCTATATGGCGGAATAGAGATAGGGCGAGTATCGGGAAGAATATCTACACCGAAGTCTATTTCTCTCTCAGGAGGGACTCCGTGAAGACCGTCTGGAAAGACTTCTGGAAACTCACTAACAACTGAAACTGACTGAATATGAGGTGTCTCAACACTAGAGTCATTAACTCGAACTAAGTGATAGACACAACCCTTGAAAACTAACTTTCTCGCCTTAAGGTACGAAATGAAACGACCCTTAGGCACGGCTGAACTACTCTTCCACTCTAAAACTGGCTCATTAGGAAACTGGAACTTAAGAACTCGAGTTCTACAATCGATTGAGGCATAACAGGCATGAAGCCAGTCCATACCTAGAATGACATCAAAATCTACCATATCTAACTCAACTAAGTCAGCCATGGTGCTCTAGTGATTGATGGAAATCGTACAATCACAATAAACTCTTTCAGCTAGAATAAACTCACCAATAGGTGTAGAAACACTGAATGGCTCAAGAAGTTGCTCAAGAAGAATATCAAAATTCATGGCAATATAAGGAGTCACAAAAGATAGACTCGCTCCTGGATCTAGCAAAGCATAAACATCAAAAGTAAAGACTTTGATCATACCAGTGACAACATCTGGAAAATTCTCTTGCTCTTGGAGACTAGTGATAGCATATAAGCGGTTTGCTCCTCCGCCACTCCCTGAAGTAGCTCCTCTAGGTGCAGCCCTGTCTACTGGAGCAACTGAAGAAGATTGGGCTCTATTGCCCCTATTTCCACTGCTCTGCCTATTCTTTGGACACTCTTTCATGAAGTGACCCTCTTGACCACACTTGAAACAATCAGTGGAGCTATCACGACATGTTCCTGGGTGGTTTATACCACATTTAGCACATGCAGAAGCCAGTTACCTCCTTGTGCCACACTACCTTGAGACTGTGCAGGTCTAGCTCTGAAATTCTGTAAATTCTGATTATTGAACTCACCTTTGTTCCTTGGTGCAGGTGCACTAGCAGATGATGGAGCAGGTCCCTTTTGCTTTTGTTGGAAAGATGACCGATTGGCATTACTCTTCTGCTGTCTGGACTCATTTCCTGATGTCTTAGCCTTCTTGTTTCTAAACTCTTCTCTATCCCTCATCTTGTCCTCCTCAGCCTGCTGCACATGGATCATTAACCTTGCTATGTCCATATCACCTATTAGCATAACTGCCTTACCTTCCTTACTTGATAGACGAGACAACCCAACAACAAACAGACTCATCCTACTCCTCATATCCGCAACCATCTCCTGGGCATAATGAGAAAGTTGGGTGAACCTAAGGCTGTACTCGAGCACGCTCATAGATTCCTACTTAAGAGTAAGGAATTCTTGTACCTTTGCTTCTCTTAGTTCCTGGGGAAAGAAACACCCCAAGAAGGCCTCATCAAACATAGCCCAACTCACATTCAGTGCACCCTCAGCTCTACCCTTCTTCCATTGATCAAACCAGATTCTAGAGACACCCTTCAATTGGTATGCAGCTAGTTCCACTCTCTCAGCATCAGTGACATGCATAATCTCAAAAACCTTCTAAAGCTCTTCAACAAAGTTTTCTGGATCCTCAGTGATGCTTGAACCAGTGAATCTTGGAGGGTTCATCCTTAAGAACTCGTGGATCGTTGAAGTATCAGCCACTTCCTGATGATTCTCTATTTGTTGCCCAGCTTTATTGGCCACAACTTGACTCAGCATTCGGATAGCTTCCCAAAATTCAGCATTAGTGACCTCTCCTTGGGGTTGCACTTCTGGTGCATTAGGTACCCCATGTTCCTCAACGTTCCTCCTAGCAGGACGACCTCAGACAGCTCTTCGTGGAGGCATGATCTGAAAGACACGCGCAAGCATGAGTTAGAAGGAAACTTTTATAGAGATAAACTATATCGCACGAAATGAGTATGAAAGAAGTGAGATAGTTCCTAAATGTTGCAACCTCCGAAATATAGATGTGGCGCGCTTCACACCGATAACTAGGACTCTACAGACACGGCTTCATAGACACTCTAGGACTCTTGAACTCTGGGCTCTGATACCAAGTTTGTCATACCCCGAGCCTACACCCTAGGCGGGACTGGCACTCGAAAACCATTGTTGGCCCCAAGCGAACCCTTGTCCTGGCTTACTACTCACCGGAAGACATTAAGCAATAATGAAATAAATAAAATGCAACTCTACTCAACTGTCTCAAAATAACTTAGAATGTTTTAGAAATAAACATTCAACTAGCCAAATTAGCAAACCAAGTCTTATAACAAACACCTGAACTGCAAAGACTTAAGAACGATAGCTATCTGTTTATGAAGCCTCTAAAGCTATGAGGGATGTCGGGACAAGACCCCCGATCATCCTAACAACTGAAAAATGCTAAAACGATGTAAAAAGGGATCCTCCAAAAAGGAAGGAGGCTCACCAACTGACTCCTAGTACTTAACTGGATCAACGAAGTGCTGGATATTGATCCTGGTTACCTATATCTGCATCATAAAATGATGCAGGCCAAATGGCATCAGTACATTGAATGTACGAGCATGCGAGAGGAAAACTAAACATGACATAAGCTTGAACTGAATTCTGAAAGAAACACTTACCTCAGTTTTACTCAACTTATGGATACTCAACTCAATGCAGAAATAAACAACAGTAAAGATGCAGTTTATATAAAGCATTTAAACAGTATGTAGCAACTCAATGTATTGAAAAATACAATAACAAATTAATTAATATATAATAAAATATAATATAATTCTGTGGGAGTTTCTCTAACCGACAACTATCACTATGAGTTATGTGATGATACAGCGTCTCGCCCATGCTTCCAGAACTGTCCCTTAGCTTGCCGGGATATAGAACACCTCAACTAAGTGGATCCACTAGTCTATGCTAAAAATCATTAAGGAATCATCTAAAAAGTATGACTATTTCTACCCACGTTGGCTACATGGTTTATGGAGACTTTAAGTTATTATGAACTCGTCCCCATATCGGTGCTCAATACTACTCCTAAAATATACTCAGCTCATATGTTTAAAAATATAACTCTTTCTCTGTAGTTTGAGGTTATTACTCAAAAGCTTATCTCTTAAAAGAGATGGATCTCAAAACTACTCATGAAAACTCATTTGGAAATCGGTGTTTCCTCTCATCTTAAATGTGAAAACATTTGCTCTTTGGGAGTACTTAGTCCTCATACTTCATTTTTAAAAGAAATGAACTCGGCTCTACTCTTTCTCAAATTCAATGTTTAAGTCTTTAAAACAAGTTTAAAACAATTGTATAAGACTTTTGAAAGACTCTAAGAACTTTCTTGACTTGACTCTTTACTCTACCTTGAATTTGAATTATGGATTCAAGGGTTATGATCTCATGTTATAGATGATCTCTTGATATTTAAACGTACCTTCGAGTGTAGGAAACAACTAGAAAACATAGGTACGATTCGAGGAAACTCAAACGGAAAGAAGTAGGAAGGGGTAGATGACCTGGCGACCCTGGCATACTGAGTGGCGCAGGGTGCCAGAGCCCTAACTACAGAAGACTAGCTGGGGCGCACTGAGTGGCACGGTTCCCCAGGGGGGAAACTACAGAACCAAATCTCTGGCGTACTGAGTGGCGCGGTGCGCCAGCCCCCTGCCCAGAAAACCCACGGATTTTCTCATTCATTTTTCAGCCCTAAACCATCTATGTTCGATTGGTTTCTTCCCCCAAACACTTAGATTTGAATACCCAACCAAATTGTACAAGAACCTACTCAAAACAACCTTAAATCTCATCAAATCATCTCAAGAACTCCTCCAAAACTCAACAATCAAGATTCTAATAGAAACTTCAACAAAATCCATCAAGAACTCAATTACTCTACTTTCAAGAACGTAAATACGCTGAATTTAACATGATTGGTGCGTGGGTGGATGAACCCAATGCTAGATTATCCCACATACCTCGTAGGGATTAACCCTAGGTGAAATCCACAAGCGAAACTCAAGAACGCGACGAACTTTGGCTCTTTCTCCTCTTTTCTCCTCTTTTCTCCTCTTTTCTGTTCTCTCAAAACCCTTGCATAATTTTGTGAAGCGTAAACTGAACCAAATCAGTTTAGATTTAATTACTAAAAATGAATTAAGCTAATTGGGTAATGAAAAGACCAAAATACCATTCTAAAATCTGGGTGACTTTCCTTATTCAGACAGCCCAACTTCAAACGGGCATAACTCCCTCATACGAACTCAAAAATTGGCAAACTCAGTGGTGTTGGAAAGATAATTCAAAGACCTTTCATTTAATATCTTGTATCCCACCTAACTCATCTTGTACTAAGAGTTATGGTTGTTTGAAGTTAACCTAAAACTCATACTTAGCAAATCTTGCCAAAATTTCCAAATTTAATTATTTCCAAAAATGGTTTCTTTCTAATTCTAGTTCTTTCAAATAACGGGGTGTTATAACATCAGTTCATTGAATGTATGAGTATGTAATATAGTTGAATAACAAATATCTGAACTAATAAGACTGCAATAGGTAAAACATAAACTCAACTGAATGTAAAGGATTAAGGGAATGAAATCATTTAAAACTTTACAAAAACACTAACTCATCTTTAAAACTCAATATAATAAGTGATATAATAAAAATACACGTTTACATCTATTTGGAAGATTCTCTAACCGACATCCATCACTATGAGCTACGTGATGATACAACGTCTCACCCACGCTGCCAGAACTGTTTTATACCTTATCGGGGTATAGAACACCTCAACTAAGTGGATCCACTAAGCAATAAAGATTTATCTAAAAAGTATGATCTTTTACCCATGTTGGCATACATGGTGTATGAGGATTTTGAGTTGTCAGAACTCATCTCCACATCGATGCTCAATACTACTCCCAATAATATATATATACTCTTGCTCAAATGTATAAAACATACTATTTCTCTAGTTTGAGATAATTGCTCAAATTATCCTCTTAAAAAAGGTAATTGCTCTGAAATATCTCTGAGCTCATAAACTCGTTTAGAAATCAAAAAATTTCTTTTCTCAAAATAATACTCTCTTTCTTCATGTAAAAATGAAACATTTGGGAAATACTTAGTTCCCTTATACTCTTTCTCAAACTCCTCTTTACTTCCTCAAAAACTCAGTTTAAATCACACAATTATTGGCTTTAAAAGATTCTCAAAATAGGGTTCATGTTGAAATATAGGCATGAACAAATAAACTCAAGGATCTCAATAACAATATAGAAAACTCAATACTCAGAACTCAACGATACTACTCATCTCAAGAATACTCAATTCATAGGGTTCATGTTGAAATATAGACATGAACAAATCAACTTAAGAATCTCAATGCATAACATATAACAACTCAACCATTAGGATTAGAATTTCAAAGAGAATCAGGAACTCAATAACTCAAAATCAACTCATCTGAGGAAAACTTAAATCTAAGGATAGAATCCTAGATTACTCTTTTACTGATTTGAAAGTAGATGTAGGGCGTGAGGACGAATTAGTCCAACACTATGACATCCTTACACACCTAGAAGAACAAGTTTCTTGAAGAAGAACTTGATTAGAAGTCTTGAAACCAAGGAGAACAATCAAGAAAGGTTTTCTTGAGATTCTTGAATTAGTTTCTTGAAAACTCTATGGCGAAGAATTGTGATTTTCATTAATGATTCATAATTGTACGAAGGAATTTGAGTTGGAAATAATGGAATTCTTGAAGAAGAACTTACCTTGAATAAGAATCTTAAAAAATATTAGAAGAATCTTGAATGGAAGTCTTCTACTTTGATTAGCCTTAGGGTTTGAGAGAAAAGAGAATGGGGGATTAAGCGATGAAAATCTGATTTTTTTGGGCCTTTAATTAGTCAAAAATTCATTTAGGGTTTTACTAGAGGTAAAAAGACAAAAACAACCTTTTTAAATATTTGTCCGTCGGCTAATTCGTCATTGCACTGTATTAGGTTACTAAAATGGTCATAACGTTTTACTCAAAACTTGGATTGATGCAAAATTGGTGGAGTTGGAAAGAAGATTCAAATACCTTTAATTTGATAGGTTATGAGATTTGTAACTCTTTATATTCTAAGAGATATGGTTGTTTAAAGTTGACCCAAGTAGAATCTTACATCAAAACTTAATCGGTATGGAAGCTTTCAATTCAACTTTGTGCTAGGGTATTCTAGTGACCTTAGTTCATATCCAAATTCATTCCCACACTAAATAATTGAACTTTACACATATGAGCAATTTAAGAATCACTCGGTCCGATCTTATTCACAAATGAAGAATGGTTCGAGTCTTAACTTAGAAATTTTTGGGGTGTTACAATATCTCCCCCTTGGGATCATTCGCCCTCGAATGATAGCTGGACCGAGTATGGAAAGAAAATGTGTTACTCTTACTATATTTCTGACATCTGAACTTGACTACTAAAATAAGCGGGACTGATTCATACTACGATTTTGGAACTGTCTATAGCACATAAGTCAAGAACGATATTGTTTTGAACGTAGTCACGCTCTATCTGAAGTTATCTTACATGAATCAAAGAAATCTGGGCATGAAGTAAGAATAAGACTATTATGCCTTAAGAAATACAACTGCTAGTTTTCAAGCCTAGCAACACCTCTAAACCATGCCCATTTTTATGAATACCCCACCTCATTGGCTGCAACTCATAACTCCTACAAGGATTTATGACTACTCTTACCAAGGTCTAAGTTAAACTGTCTGCTCTTACTGTATTCTAGCCTAATCTCTAAATCACAAGATGCTAAACATGAGATGTTTATAACAATCTCACCAAAAGATTCAAGTTCTATACCTCTATATGAAATTTCATCCCAAGAATACTACTCCTTACCACTACATTCAGCTAACCTTGAGCTCATATCACGAAACACATAATGTATCACACATTTGTCCTCATGTTAACAACACTACATTCAATCTTGGTAATATAACCACTCCATGGACTCCTACTAACCAACTTTTTAAGAATTTCTCATTCTCTCATCATCTCTATCAACTGAAATTTCACCCATTACTATCAGAAACTAACTAACTACTCTCACCTTACTATTACTCATACTAAAAATTCATTCATCCTTCCTCCATTTTTATAACCTTAGATGGAATAAGCACACTACTGCTATCAATATAAGAAACATCAACCTTCTCCTTCTATAATCACTCAACTACTATCATCCACATCCCTCTCTAGCTGAAAAAGATCACTGAAGGAGCTTTAGGGCGAAAGATCATAAGCACGATTCATTCAAGAATTCTGATATAAGAATATGCATGACATAACATTATTTTTCTAGACATTAAGATCAAATCATGAATTTGTGAGACTGAGCATACTATGAGACATGAGTACTTATATAAATAAGTTCATATCATGAGGTTGATATCCATAACTTTATGGAGTAAGATTGAGATTAATGGGCTAAAGTATTTGCCCCTCATTCTGGGAACTGAGCATAGATGTGGATCTCTCTGAAGTGTATGGGCATATGTCATGAACACTGATATTAGAAACATCAACAAGATGTTGGAATGACTGAACTTTGAGGAATACACAAGATTATGAATGAATTGATATATCTCTAAAACTCTTTCTGAACACATCACTATATGATTCTCCATACTTGACTTGGTTTCTCGTTTTATCACCCCCCCTTAGGTGTGAAACTGACACTTTAAAGTTATGGATCTATTCCATCATCTCTAAACTGGTCTACATTTTCTTTACTCTAATTCTCGGGAAAGGCTTATCTCATGGCTACTAAACTCTTCATGCACATGCAGTAAGATTCCTTCTAAGTCTTCTTTCTCAGATGCTTCTCGTAACTTCTTTCGGCTTGTATAAAAGACTTTTTATAATTGTTACCCGCATTGACTTATAAAGCCGCTTAATCTAACTTTTAAGGAGGAAAATAATGCTTACATCAGCCTATTCCATATTGACAGCTCAAATATACTATCTAGGCACACATGAAAAATCATAAATTTAATTGAAACCTCATCTGACTACATACGATCTCGGGTACACCTCCTAATACTCTTATTACTCTAATGATTTAGCCGCACTTTATTGCTCTCATCTAAAAGTCAGAATCCCACATTTGTACCACTCACATTCATTGCAACTAACATCTTAATTTCTCACCTACTCTATGTCAAATCTACTAGATCGGATCTTAAAAATAACATCATCACCCTCATGTTACCATCTTATTTTTTATCACGACACTCATCTCAAATTTAAGCTTAGTGTCTAGTACTAAACACAATTATCAATAAAATTGCTAACATACTATACTAACTTATGAATACTAGATAAAATTAAGAAACACACACTCACAAAGACTGCATGACAAATAGTCAATATTTATCTCCTAGTCTACCTATTTACAAATTACTGTCGCATTCCCTTTCACAACTTAAGTACTATTTCCCCTTTCACTATAAATCATTTCCTAATTAGTTCTATTACCCTCTCAATACCATGGGGCTCTCCCTTCAAAAATCATAAGCCTAGCTTAGGTCTATCACCTCATGAATACTCTACTCTTTTATTAAACAACTATACTTGATCTTCACTAACATAATGTTAAATTGACATAAACTCATTTCTGGCTAGGTGATAAGCTTATGGTAAAGAATATGGTTTATGAATTTTGATATCATCTCCTAATTTAGGTTTCAACCCACGGAGGAAAATACTAATAACTTGGTTAGGATCCAAGTTCAACCTAGTCATAATTTATCAAACACCTCATGATAAGTAGTCACTCCTCCTATTTTCCTTAATTTGATTAAATCAGATATGAGATCCTCTTAATCATTCCCAAATATATTATCTAAGCTCAAAAAATACTCATACCAAGTAGGAAAAAGAAGATGAGGCCTACTCCTAAGGTAACCTTAGTGCCATTGCCGGGCTATGTCATCGAAATGAACTACTACTACTATTACTTTTTGAAGGGGTAACACCTCATCTAGTGGGAAAAACTTCTCCACCTTCTACCACAAGTCTTGGAATCCTTGATCATTGAACCTCGGAAACTCGACCCTAGACAATCTGGTAAGGGTTTTAGAATTTGACATGTGAGGCAAGGAATGAGATTGGGGATAATAGTGATTAGGGTTATTTGGATAAGCAGTTTGATGACCTAGGTTGAAGTGTAAGGGAGTGGAATGGGGTATGGGTGGTGAGTAAGTGTGGTGGAATAGAGTTGTATATGGAGATAATTGGTGGGAAAAGTATGGGCTATGCAAAGGAAATCTGATGGGGTTGAATAATGTTCAGGATGTTGGATTAGTGTGTTGTCCTTCCAACACTACTCCATTAGAATGAGGATTTTGGTTGTACTTTTGATTAAATGGAGAAGAAGTGGGGTTAAGGGATATGTTCAACGGAACAGTAGTCATTTTCGTGGGGGGGTATCCTAAAGGGTTCAAGGTACAAAATGGGGTTGGGTGATAAGGGTATTCTATGAAAGTTTTCAAATATACCTGACAAATTGCCTGGCCCTACAGTAGGTGAATACATATTTGGTGCTCCTAGTCCCGTCGAAAGTGTCTGCTTGTCCTTCTTAGCTCTTCCTCGTGACCCCATGTACTTCTTTAATTCCTTGAAGGTGTGTGGGTGTATCTTTTCCAATTGATCCTGTCGAGCAGCCATCTGCTTCAATCGATATAATACTCCCGTATTTCACCAGCCATGGTGTCATACCCACAGAGCATGAAAGTGCTTTGAGACCATTATTAAGCTTTGTAAACAAAGAAGAGAAAGATCCAAAAAGGAAACTTAGTTTACTGCAACTTTTCTGATTCCTCTTTCACTGTGCTACAATGGTGATATAGATGATATATTTGAGCTCAATTTGTAACCCCTAATAACATAACTACCTAACTAACATAGTTAATTCTATACTTGAGCTCAATTCGTAACAGTGCATATATTCTTGCATGAATATTTCCCCCTAGTGTCATGGGACATTCATGTATCAATTCTAAGTAATCTTCCTATTGTACTACCCACCCGTTGTTGGATATCAATATCGCAGAATTTCGTAGGTAGTTTAGATAATCTACTCCAAATTGAGGAATAAACTAGTTTGGTGTTTGAAGGTATGAATTTAGGTTTCCATTGCCAGACAAAGAGATGGTTTATAATAAACCAAGGTCCCTCGTGTAAGCAAATATTCATGTATTCGTGGAATTGAAAATTTTAAGAAGAAATTGTAGCCAAGATCAATAAGAGCTAGTTCCTCGATTGAGTGTCAAAGTTTACCAATTACTTATGTCTAATATTTGGTGACGTAGTTTTTGACCAAAAAGTATGATTATAACCGATTTTTTCCATGGATGATATCATCACTAGATAGAGGAATAAAATCAGTAGTGGAAGATTGTATAGAAAATCCGTCAGCAAGATCTAAGTTTGACCGAACAATTTGTATGGAGTTTAGAGATTGATCATAATGATTATTTATAAGTTTGACATAGAGTTTGGAGCGTTAATATTCATGGAGCTGATATCTAATGGTTTTGAGGAAGTTTTGAAATTTGTAATGTTCATCTTATTGTACAGAGTGATTATAGAGAGAATCACTTGTTAACCCGTCAAATAGCCCTTTCATTCAGAGTAGATGGATCATAGTGCTCGTAACGTGGAATATAACATTCCCTACCATTGAAGGTAGGCCGAAGTTTCTAACTGATCCTATCGACCAAAAAAGATGTATTGCAATACAAACACAAACATATTTTGCTATTTTTGGGTAGCTTTCAAAGATTATTAGGTACTTTTAACATGTTCAGAACAATAATTACATTTTTTTACAACTCTTTTATTGTCATGCATTTCTATGATGAAACCATGTTAACATATTTTAATATCTAATAAAGGAAAATGTATTTATAAAGTTGCGTGAAATGTACTTATAAAAGAATATGCTAAAAAAGAAATATATATCTTTAATTTGGATTTTCTTTCCTTCCCTCTTTTTTTTTTTTTTATGTTCTCTTCGTCTTGGCAAAAGTTATAATATCTCATATGATAGCGATCTAACGGTGACTAATTTGGTTAATTCATAGCCTCACCTTTGGCCTTTTCTTCCTAATTTTATGCATTTTGCTCCGTATATGAATATGAATTCAAAGAAACCAAAAATACCAACATTATTTTGTTATTCATATTTATATCAAAGAGGAACTTGATGCCACATATCCTTTTGATCTTTATTTTCAAAAATGTGACTGAAATAAGGTATAAGAGGAGAAGAAAACAATTGCTAATAAGGAATAGAACAAGAGATTATAAGATTGCAGTCAAGGAATAAAACAAGAAGACATAAGGGATTGCTCTATATCTTTAATCCTTTTTTGCACTTATTCATGGGAAGGAACATTCCTTTAGGAGAGATTCATCACATTCATCATTCTCTTGTATATATTTCATTTATGATTGCTTGTTTTTCAGCAACGATTGCTATATTTTCATCCCTTTGTGGTTCCTTAACTAAAAAAAAACCACATCCTCCTCCAACTACATCTTCTAATACTAGAGATAATAATGAAAAATCATTTGTTAATGGCACCACATCTCCAAAAGAAACATCTCCAAGATATGATGCATCATTCAAAAGAAATTCAATTGATCAACTACAAGGAGAAGACGCGACATTTTTACAACAACCATTGCCACCACCACCTTCCGTGAGAGCAACTTCATTTAATAATTCTAATCTAAGGGCTAACTCAATGACTCCTACTACTCATTCAAGGTCAAATTCATCGCAAGAAAAACTATCTACAAGTGTTAGCATGAGAGCTTTTGGGGGTGCATTAGGATCAAGACAATCATCGCGAAGAGAAGATTCTAACCATGATAATAAGAAGAAATACAAGAAGTTGAGTAAAGATGAAGATTCAATATGGAAGAAGCAAATTATCTTAGGAGAGAAATGTAAAATCCCTGCAGATGAAGATGATGACACCATTCTTTATGATGAGAATGGGAATAGAATATCTGCCTATCATCCTAAACCTATTGTCAATCAATCTTCAAACATAGAGGAAGATGCAATTCAAAAATAAGGTGTGTAGAAGAGAAGATATAATAGGCGTAGGAAGCAAAATACAACGTGGCATGAAAAAAAGACGATCCTTATTTTTTTGAGATCGTAGTATGATCTTGGTTACGGAGAATGATAATCTACTACGATGATAATAGATTGGACATGGATGAACCTTGACTAGATCAGCATTGATGAAAAAGGAAAAACTTCCCTCGACACGTTATAGCCAGGTGTGTGTGATTAATTTCTAATACCTTATTATCTTATATTTCAGCAGTGTCTATGGATATCCAAATATAGGTCATATTTGGTCATGATTCAACTAAGAAAAGGAAGAAATCATCTGGCCTTTGTATAATTAAAAAGGTATATAATTGTATTGCTTGTTTATCTTCTTCTTTTTCTAATGATCCTTTTAACCATCTTCTCTAATTATTTCTTGACTAACTCTTTTAGAGAAGTTAATTGAGGCATTCTTTGATTAGTTCATAATCTCCATAGCATTATTTCTCTTATGGCTAAATAGTGTATTCCTTATCCTCTATTTTCTTGTAACAAGTTTACTTTTGAATCTGTCTAAACATATCACATTTATGATTCGAAGTTATTTAACTGAAGAAATTACTTATAGAGTATGTTTGGTATGGATGAATGTTATCTAATTTTCTCATATTTGGTGGTTTCTCTGGGAAAACGAACTTCTAAAGAACGAGGCAAATGAATTTCCAAATGAAAATAGGGAAAATAAATGTTATAAGTGACAACTGACAATTCAAGTTTATTGTCTTCTTCCAATCTACGACCCACCCAACCCCGAACCCTCACTCTCCATCTCCATTTCGTCCTACATAATACTTTTGCTAGACTATAAATAAATACGTTTGAGATAATATTTTTTTGCTTACGCTACTAATACTAGAAAATAATTAAGAAACTCAATTATTTTCCAACAAAATATTTTCCTTCATACCAAATACACTCATAATCGCAACTCGCACGATTATTCACTAAATAATCTTGACCTTGTATAGTTCTGTAATTTGTGATAAAGAATGACATTAGTTTTTTCTCCATTTTATCTTGCTGAATCTTAGATTTACTATACTAGATTTGTTTAGGTAATCATAAGTTCTGTCTTTTATGGAGAGATCAATCGATTATACAATACCAAATATATAAGATATATAACAACATTTTCGACAATGCGTGTATGTTTGTATGACGAGAAACGTTTAATTACTCACCCACTACTTCTGAGGGGAAACATGTACATTCATTTTTACTTCTTTCATTTTAGGTTTTACACGTTTCCTTAAAAAATGACGATTGATATAAATATTATTTTATCACAATACTCAATTAATGTTTAGTCTTAGATCTTGAATAATAATTTTGAGAATGAGTGATTAATATTTAGAGTATAACATAGAAAATATACTATGTTTTTGTCTTAATATATTATAAATTACAAGTAAAAAACGAAAATATTTTTAATATAATGAACAAGTGAAAATAATCCATGAAATGATAATTAAATATTAATTTTGATGTATTCTGACTTATCAAAATTTGAAAATTCGAGAGAGTGGACCCGGGAGAAAAGAAGTGAAAAACACATTACATAAATGGACCACAAAACACAAAATAATTACAATTTAATAGTTCAATCCAAACTAATTCAGCAAATATCATTCGCGCAAAAAAATTACAGCTCATACCCCCTTTAGTTTAGGCTTAATTTCCCTCCAACCCTCTTAATTTAGGCCCAATTTCACTTCAACTCTTTTAAATTTGAGAATTTTACACAAATCTCATAGTGTTAAAAGATAATTACATCTTATCCTACTCTTTTCCAAATTACAAAAATCTCTCAAAGTTGATGGAATCCGGATACATCCTGATACATCACATTCCGATTTTGGATACATCTCAACGTCCTGATAAATCGTCTCGATTTCAGATACATCACGCAATGTCCCGATACATAGCGTACATCCCGATACATCACGTAAAGTGATGTATCCTACCGATAGATAGCGTAAAGTGATGTATTCGAACGATACATCGCGTAGAGCTAAGTGATGTATCCGAGAAAAGAGAGTAGAGATTTTTGTAATTTTTTCAAATGGTAGTAAATTTTAGAGAATATGGTAAAATAAGTTGTATTTAGGTAATTTTTCCTTTAAATTTAGGCCCAATTAGCCTCAACCCAAGTCTTTTGTCCTATTATTAATTATTTTTGTTCTTTTATTGTTTTTGTCCTATCATTAATTTTTTGTGTTCTTTCTCATTTATTATTTTTATTTTCTCTTTTATTCATTTCTCATTTATTTATTTTATCCTTTATTAGAGATACCATTTGGTAATATTTTTATTATTTCTACTTTTTTTTATTAGTTTATCTTCTTTTTATTTATTTTTTCTCTTTTGATATTTTTACCTTTTTAAGAAAATAAAATAAATTATTTTGTTCTTTTCATATTTACTATTTTTATTATCTCTTTTATTCTTTTCTCATTTTTTTTTTATTATTTTCATATTATCCTTTATAAGAGATATTGTTTGGTAACATTTTTTTATTATTTTTTTTATAATAAATTATTTTGTTCTTTTCATATTTACTATTTTTATTATCTCTTTTATTCTTTTCTCATTTTGTTTTTATTATTTTCATATTATCCTTTATAAGAGATATTGTTTGGTAACATTTTTTTATTATTTTTTTTATAAAAAAAAATTCTTATCAGTTTTTTTCCTCTTTCAATATTTTTGCCTTTTTAAGAAAAAAATAATAATTTTTGTTCATTATTTTTTGTTCTTTTCTTATTTATTATTGTATTTCTTTTTTATTCTTTTCTCATTTTATTATTTTATTCCTTTTTTCATTTGATCCTTTATTAGAGATGTCATTTGGTAATATTTTTATTACTTTTTTCTTTATCCTTCTTTGTTTTTTTTTGTCCATTTTCCATTTTTTTGTTAGTTTATCATCTGTTAATTTTTTTTCTCTCTTTTTATATTTTTGTCTTTTAAAAAAAAAACAAAATAAATACAAAAAAATAACATATTAACTAACTACTTTCAGATTAACAAAAAATAACTTGTCACACCCGAAACTCAAGGGCACAACTGGCTCTTAATGTCAAAACTAAGGCCCGAGCCGACCCTGCTGAACCATTTGCTACTAGTGCATGGCAGCCACACCCAATCAAGAAAAACAAACAAGTATATCTCGGCTTAAAATTAAGTCATCGGCCGGCAAGGCCCCTGTCAACAGATCGATAAAAGAAACAGCTACTCCAGAAAGAGTTTATATAAAGAAATAGCCAACTAGCACAGAAGTCATGATTGGGCCGTCGAGGCCACCATGATCTTTATACCAAAACTGAAAGCAGATATATATCAAGACAATGCATCAAACAGCTAACAAGCTTCAGCAAACCAACAAACTAGGCCAGCATGGCCATAACGTAGCTATACACCCCACACACTAGTCTACAAGCCTCTAAGAGTAGTAAAGATTGGTGGGACAGGGCCCCAGCCTACCCATAAAAATATATACAACAAAAGCTAACAAACCTCCCAACTCTGGCAGCTCCAGAGGAAAGGGGCTAGCCAACCGGATAGAAGTCAATTCTGCTGCTGAGGAGGTCTACTCGGTCGTCTGTCGGGACCTGCAGGCATGAATGCAGTACCCCCAGGCAATGGGGCATCAATACGAAATAATGTACCGAGTATGAAAGGCAATAGACTATGAGCAGGTATCCTAATATACTGGGAGTAATCCGATAAATAAATCAAGGATAAGATAAGTGTACTGACCTGCTCCTAAATCTAAACATATAAAAAAAAAAAACAACAACAACCTAACCAAGCCCCCATAAGCTCGGTAGGTACAAACAGCACACAAGACCACTTACCCAAGCCCCCATAAGCCCAGAAGGTGTCAATCAGTCTATATACCCCTATCGGTAGTCCCCTAGCCCTGTAGGCAGTCACATAGCCCTCTTAGGCAATAATATAGCCACGTAGGCAGCACATAGCTCTCTTAGACATCAATACAGCTTATAGACAACTCATAGCCCTCTTAGGCAACAACATGGCCCTGTAGGCAGCACATAGCCTTCTTAGGCGTTAATATAGCCTCGTAGGCACCTCATAGCCCTTCTAGGCATCAATATAGCCCTGTAGGCAGAACATAGCCCTTCTAGGAATAGATCACATTTCTACAGCTAACCACAATAGCCCCAAGGGCAACAATAACAATCCAATAGGCTAAAAGCGAGCAATTTAGCTATAAGCAACCTATACGAATAGCCTCTAAATCGTGTCCAACATAGGGATGCTACTAACTGAATAAGAATCCCGACAAGGGAGGATTATATCCACTCGAGCAGCCAACAATCAACAATAATGGTTACAAGTATAACAACGATAACAACCCAATTACATTGCTCCTAAGCTTTAAGGAAACATGTCGTAAAAAGGGAATAGCCTTAACATATCTTTTTTTCTGAATTCACGTGGCCTAACTACCTTTACTCACAGCCCCCCTCGCTACTACAACAAGGCAGGACCATAATCAACACACAAGAATAGAAGATACCATGATAATCTGATAAAATATATGTATTTCCATCGTAAATTGCTATTTGCGGCTTATCAAAGCTAGAGTCGATGAAAGAAGGGTCTTACCTTGATATGATATCCTATGAAATCGATAAAATAAATTATACCATAATGACGAGCTCAACGCGTAGAACAACTTTCGTCAAGGACTTAAGTCGAGAAAATCTATAATTTGGTTGATCCTAGAAATGGGTTTCCTAAGTTTCTGGTTCTTAACTCAAAAAATGAAGAAAAAGTTGAAGAAGAAGATATATATAAAATTCCACCGACCTAGGGCCCCACCTCACATACCTTCTTGCACAGTCTCGCAAAAATGTGAATATATCTCTATTCTGAAGTCGTATGAATGAACGGTTTGATGCGTTGGAAACTAGACTCGTAGACCTTCGATTTGATAGGTCGTTGGCCCCATAAATCTTTATATATTGAGAGAAAACCTCCGAGACATTTGATCCAAATTTCAGAGAAATCTTTAAAAAGGAACTTACGATAACTTTCGCCAACTTTTATTTTGCCACCTACCTAACTTAAAAACTTGAGATACAACCCTTGAACACTTAAATTATGACATACCACATCATTCTTAATTTATTACTCACCCTCTTTTCCTTTCCACGAAGGTACGAGTTAATTTAGATGTTTCGAAAAGTCGGAGTTTTACATCCTTCCCTCCTTAGAAACATTCATCCTCGAATGAAAAATCTGAGTCACGCGGTTAAGTCCTTAGGAGTTGCTAAAATTTAGGCAGAGTATCCTTTGTAAATGTGACTATCCAGGAACCTGAAACGCAGAAATTCTAACCTAGGCGTCTCATAGGACGACATAAATAGCTATGCACTATAGCTCCGCAATAACAATGCGAGATACACCGACAAAAACCATAATAATAAGCAACAATATAAAAAAATCAGATAGGTATCTTACCTATCTGCACTAATATAAACTGATATGCCATCACCCTGGGGTATGAAACAAGTGAGGATATTTGGACCTCATGCCATCCTCAGCTTCCCAGGTCACCTTTTCTCTATTCTTGTTTCTCCACAATAATTTAACCGAAACCACCTTTTTGGTCCTCAATTTACAGACCTGTTAATCTAATATGGCAACTGGAGTTTCCTCGTAGGACAACTCCTCTGTGATCTGAACATCCTCAACTGGGACAACCCGAGAAGGGTCTCTTATGCACTTTTGTAGCATCGATACATGGAAAACTGGATGAACAAATTCTAGCCCCGAAGGCAATTCTAACTCATAAGCCACTCTTCCTACCCTCCTAAAGATCCGGTACGGCCCAATGAATCTTGGACTAAGCTTGCCTTTTTTACCTAATCTCATAACACCCTTCATAGGCAAGACTTTTAAGAATACCCAGTCATCGACACAAAACTCTAAGTCCCTTCGTCGCACATCTGAGTATGACTTTTGTCGGCTTTGAGCTGTTAGCAACCTCTCCCGAATGAGCTTAACCTGCTACACTATCTGTTGTACTAAGTCGGGTCAAATTAACCCTAACTTACCTACCTCAAACCATCCAATGGGGGATCTACATTTTCCCCCATACAAAGCCTCATAAGGTGTCATCCCAATGCTGGAATGATAACTATTATTGTATGCGAACTCAATAAGAGGAAAGTGGTCATCCCAACTTCCCTTGAAGTCTAGCGTGCACACCCGTAACATATTCTCGAGTGTCAAATTTATGCGCTCAACCTGCCCATCTGTCTGAGGGTGAAAGGCTGTACTGAGATTAACCTGTGTCACCAGTCCTTTATGGAAGGACTTCCAGAAGTTAGCGGTAAATTGTGCTCCTCTATCAGAGATAATAGATACTGGGATACCATGTAGCCTAACAATCTCTCTAATATAGAGCCCTGCATAGTCTTTGGCTGTAAAAGTAGCCCTGACTGGTAAGAAGTGGGCTGATTTTGTTAGTTTATCAACAATTACCCAAATAGAGTCAAACTTACGACGCGATCGAGGTAACCCTTTAATAAAATCCATATTAATTGCTTCCCACTTCCATAAAGGAATGGCTATCTCCTGGACTAGCCCAGCGGGCTTTTGTTGCTCAACCTTCACATGTTGGCAGTTAGGATACTATGCCACAAACTCAGCAACATCATTCTTCATCCCGTGCCACAAATAGATCTACTTAATACATGGTACATCTTTGTCGAACCAGGGTGAATAGAATAACGGGAATGATGTACCTCTTCCATAATCTGATGTCGAAGCCCTGCAACATCCGGAACACACAATCGACCACTATATCTGAGGACTCCATCTCCTACTATATCAAATGCTAACGATTGTTGATCCTGAGCCTTGGCTCTAAGATGCTCTAAGCTAGGATCCTCCTGTTGTCGTGCTTTTACCTCAACAACAAGGGATGATACGGCTGTGTCCTGAATTGTGACCCCACTATCATCTGCCTCTAACAATCTGACTCCCAAGCTAGCTAACGGATGAAGCTCTCGCGGTAGATCACGCTTCTCAACACCTAAATAGGATAAAATACCCATAGATCTTCGGCTGAGGGCATCAGCTACCACATTCGCCTTTCCTGGATGATATAAAATATCCATGTCGTAGTCTTTCAGTAACTCAAGCCATTGACGTTGTCGCAGATTTAACTCCTTCTTCTAAAGATATATTGAAGTCTTTTATGATCTGTGAAGATGTCAACATGAACGCCATATAAATAGTGTCTCCAGATCTTTAATGCATGCACAACTGCAGCCAAATCTAAATCGTGGGTCGGATAGTTCTTCTCATGCTTCCTCAACTACCTTGAAGCATATGCGATAACCATACCATGTTGCATTAGAACACATCCCAACCCAATACAAGAAGCATCACAGTACACCGCATAGCCTTCTGAACCTTGTGGCAATGCTAGAACTGGTGTTGACGTCAACCTGTCCTTCAGCTCCTGGAAACTATGCTCGCAAGCCTCAGTCCACTGGAACTTAGCGCTTTTTGAGTTAGCTTCGTTAAGGGTGCTCAAAGTGAAGAAAACCCCTTGACAAACCTTTTGTAGTACCCAGCTAACCCTAAGAAACTACGAACCTCAGTCGGAGTCATGGGTCTGGGCCAAGTCTTTACGGCCTCAATCTTTTTTGTATCAACTGTAATGCTTGCATCTAATACAATAAGGCCTAAGAAAGCTACAGAGTCCAACCAGAACTCACACTTAGAAAATTTTGCATAAAGTTCTCGGTCTCGAAGAACCTGAAGGACTGCTCGCAGATGATTCGCATGCTCATCTTTTGAACGTGAATACACCAAAATATCATCAATAAATACAATCACAAACAAGTCTAGATATGACCTAAATATACTATTCAACGGGTCCATGAACACTGTTGGGGCATTAGTTAATCCAAAAAACATTACCAAGAACTCAAAGTGTCCATATCTGGTTCTAAAAGCTATCTTTGGAACGTCTTTCTCCCGAACTCGTATCTGGTGGTACCCTGATCTTAAATCAATCTTTGAGAAGCACTCAGCACCTTGTAACTGATCAAACAAGTCATCGATCCTCGGAAGGGGATACTTATTCTTTATAGTCGCCTTATTCAAGTGTCAGTAATCGATACACATTCTCAGTGAGCCATATTTCTTCCTCACGAATAATACTGGCGCACCCCATGGTGAAGCACTAGGCCTGATAAAGCCTTTATTCAGCAAGTCTTTCAGCTGATCTTTCAACTCTTTTAGCTCAGCAGGAGCCATTCTATAAGGATGGATAGATATGGGTTGTGTACCTGGTAGCATATCGATAGCAAAATCAATTTCTCGTTCTGGAGGGATACCAGGAAGCTCGTCTGGAAATACATCTAGAAACTCATTAACTACCGAAATAGACTGAAGTGTCGGTGGTTCTGCATCTATATCATGAACGCGAACAAGATGATAAATACAACCCTTAGTAATCATCCTCATCGCCTTAAGATAGGAAATAAACCTACCTTTCGGTGTTGTTGTATCGCCTTTCCATTCCCGAACTGCCTCTCCTGGAAAGTGGAATCTAACAATCTTTGTCCGGTACTCAACATTAGCATAACAAGACGCTAACCAGTCCATACCCATAATGACATCGAAATCGACCATCTCTAACTCTACCAGGTCTACAGAGGTCTGACGGTCGATAATTTCTACTGTGCAACCTCGATAGACTCTCCTGACAATAATAGACTCACCCACTAGTGTAGATACAATAAAGGGTCGATCTAATGACTCTGTTACTATACATAACTTCCCCGCAATAAATGGAGTAACATAAGATAGAGTAGATCCAGGATCTATCAAAGCATAAACACAATGGGAGCAAACAATCAATGCACCTTTCATAACATCTGGTGATGACTCTAAATCCTGTTGGCCGGCTAGTGAATATGTACGGTTCTGGCCACGACCAGAATTAGATGTTCCCTCTCTGCCTCCGCATTTGACTCTACCTGCTGAAGTCTGGGGTCCATGCCCTGTAGACTGTGTTGATGAGGAGGAACCTACTACTGACCCGGTCGACTGACCTATACCACCCCGACCTATGGTCGGGCAGTTCCTCCACCCATGCCCCTCTTATCCACAAGAATAACAACTTGTGGAACCCTGCCTGCACCTCCCAAAATACATCCTACCGCAAGTAGCGCAACGTGACAGGGCTGTCCTAGCCTGGCCTGAACCCCTCAGCTGCTGAGAGCCTGATGCTCCTGAACACTCACATGGGCCTGACTGTCCCTGACGATCAAATCTACTACCCTGGAACTGCTGTGATGGAGTTCTAAGTGGCCTACTTGAATATCGAGGTCTGGGACCACCCTGAAAATCACCCTGTAAACCAGCGGGCCTAGCCCTCTTCTGTCTCTCTCTCGACCCTCTCACTCATATACTGTAGATGTCGGCGATCCTCTATTCCTTGTGCAAAGGCCTGAATTCATGAGATATCCATATTATCATTTAGTGCAGTGGTAGAACAAGCGTCGATATAGTCCGAGTTAACCCCTCCCACAAATCTACGCACCATATCATGCATCGTATCAACAAATGTTGGTGCATATCTAGCCAATGAATCAAATCTCATCCCGTACTCTCAGACACTCATGCTGCCCTGTCAGAGGTTCAGAAACTGGTCCACCCGGCCATCCCTAATCTCTCGAGGAAAATAGTGATCTATGAAAGCTTCCGTAAATCTATCCCAAATGGGTAGAGATGCATCTTTTCCCCTAGATCTCTCCCAACTTTAGTACCATAATACTGCAACATCACGCAATCGAAATGTTGCTAACTCAACTGACTCAGTCGTTGAGGCATGCATGACTCTGAATATTCTATGAAGCTGATCAACAAAGTGCTGAGGGTCCTCTCTGCGATCTGTCCCTGTAAACTGTGCAGGATTCAAGGTAAGAAATTCACGAACTCTCGAACTCCCGGGCCCTTCAGAAGGTCCTGCAACATCTGGCTGGTTGGCGCTGTGCAGCTACTAATTGTTCTAACATACATACTACACTCTTGAAATCCTGATCAGATGGAATAGGAGTAACCAGAGGTGGTACTGCTGATGGAGTCGGGGGTCCTGTAGTCCTCAGAGGCTCCTGAAGCGGTGGGGAAGCTATGGGGGGCTGAGAAGATGTCTCCCCCTGGGTCTCACAATGGGCTACCTCCATATGTGGTACCTTGCCCGTACCCTCGCCTGCAATTGTATCTAGTCCCTGGCTAGTTGTGGTATGTCTGGTGTCAGCCATCTCTATCTGCATACAAATATCAATTATAAGCCAGAAACCTCAACCCTTAAGACACCGCTTTATAGCACGAGGTGAGCAAAAGAAAGAAAGTCATTTGAACATGTAGCTTCTTGCTTATCGAATGTGGTGCACAATACATTTATAAACAAGACTCTACTAGACACAGCTTACAGACTCCCTAGGATACGATGTTGCTCTGATACCAAGTTTGTCACGCCCGAAACTCAAGGGGCACAACTGGATCTTAATGCCAAAACTCAGGCCTGAGCCGACCCTGCTGAACCATTTGCTACTAGCTCATGGCAGCCACACGCAATCAAGAAAACAAATAAGTATATCTCGGCTTAAAATTAAGTCATCAGCCGGCAAAGCCCCTGTCAATAGATCTATAAAAGAAACAGCTACTCCCAAAAAAGTTCATATAAAGAAATAGCCAACTAGCACAGAAGTCCTGATTGGGCCGTCGAGGCCACCATGATCTCTATAACAAAACTGAAAGCAGATATATATCAAGTCAATACATCAAACAGCTAACAAGCTTCAGCAAACCAACAAACTAGGCCAGCATGGCCATAATGTAGCTATACACCACACACACTAGTCTGCAAGCCTCTAAGAGTAGTAAAGATTGGCGGGACAGGGCACCAGCCTACCCATAAAAATATATACAACAAAAGCTAACAAACCTCCCAACTCTAGCATCTCCGGAGGAAAGGGGCTAGCCAACCGGATAGAATTCAATCTTGCTGCTGAGGAGGTCTACTGGGTCGTCTGTCGGGACCTGCAGGCATGAATGCAGTACCCCCAGGCAATGGGGCATCAGTACGAAATAATATACCGAGTATGAAAGGTAATAGACTATGAGCAGGTATCCTAATATACTGGGAGTAATCCGATAAATAAATCAAGGATAAGATAAGTGTACTGACCTGCTCCTAAATCTAAACATATTTTTTTTTAAAAAATAACAACCTAACCAAGCCCCCATAAGCTCGGCAGGTACAAAGAGCACACAAGACCACCTACCCAAGCCCCCATAAGCCCAGAAGGTGCCAATCAGTCTATATACCCTTATCGGTAGTCCCCTATCCCCGTAGGCAGTCACATAGCCCTCTTAGGCAATGATATAGCCCCGTAGGCAGCACATAGCTCTTAGGCATCAATATAGCTTATAGAAAACTCATAGCCCTCTTAGGCAACAACATGGCCTTGTAGGCAGTACAGTCTTCTTAGGCGTCAATATAGCCCTGTAGGCACCTCATACCCCTTTTAGGCATCAATATAGCCCTATAGGAAGAACATAGACCTTCTAGGCATAGATCACATTTCTGCAACTAACCACAAAAGCCCCAAGGGCAACAATAACAATCCAATAGGCTAAAAGCGAGCAATTTAGCTATAAGCAACCTATACGAATAGCCTATAAGTCGTGTCCAACATAGGGACGCTACTAACTGAATAAGAATCCCGACAAGGGAGGATTATATCCACTCGAGCAGCCAACAATCAACAATAATGGCTACAAGTATAACAATGATAACAACCCAATTACATTGCTCCTAAGCTTTAAGAAAATATGTTGTAAGAAGGGAATAGCCTTAACATACCTTTTTTTCTGAATTCACATGGCCTAACGACTTTTACTCATAGCCCCCCTCGCTACTACAACAAGGCAGGATCATAATCAACACACAAGAATAGAAGATACCATGATAATCTGATAAAATATATGTATTTCCATCGCAAATTGCTATTTGCGGCTTATCAAAGCTAGAGTTGATGAAAGAAGGGTCTTACCTTGATCTTAAGTTTGTAATACACCTCAAAACCTTAAAATATGTCCAAACCCTTGTTGTCCCAACACCAAAGTATGATATCCTATGAAATTGATAAAATAAATTATACCATGATGACGAGCTCAACGCGTAGAACAACTTTCGTCAAGGACTTAAGTTGAGAAAATCTATAATTTGGTTGATCCTAGAAATGGGTTTCCTAAGTTTTCTGGTTCTTAACTCAAAAAATGAAGAAAAATTTGAAGAAGAATATATATATAAAGTTCCACCGACCTAGGGCCCCACCTCACGTGCTTGCTTGTGCAGTCTCTTAAAAATGCGAATATCTCTCTATTCTGAAGTCGTATGAACAAACGGTTTGATGCGTTGGAAACTAGACTCGTAGACCTTTGATTTGTTAGGTCGGGGGGCCCATAACTCTTTTTATATTGGGAGAAAACCTCCGAGACATTTGATCCAAATTTTAGAGAAATCTTTAAAAAGGAACTTACGATAACTTTCGCCAACTTTTATTTTGCCACCTACCTAACTTAAAAACTTGAGATACAACCCTTGAACACTTAAATTATGACATACCACATCATTCTTAATTTATTACTCACCCTCTTTTCCTTTCCACGAAGGTACGAGTTAATTTAGATGTTTCGAAAAGTCGGGGTGTTACATAACTAGACTACAATAATAAATAAATAAATAATTAAGAAAAAAATACATAATTATGTGATTTTGTGTCTGTATAATCTACATTTGACGTTTAATGTGTATTTTTTTTATAAAAAAAAAAACAAAATTATATTAATGGGGCACAACTTCAATTTATTGGTTGAATTTGCTCTTTTTATTGGGGTGTGATGTAACGACAATACAAAAATTACAGTTCCATCAAATGGAAATCGATTGACTTATGAGTAGGGTGTAAACGAAGAAACCTTAATAATAACACAACAGTCTATATATATATATATATATATATATATATATATATATATATATATATATA
>JAJONR010002683.1:0-26083 GCA_029582245.1 Solanum etuberosum
ATAATAATAATAATAATAATAATAATAATAATAATAATAATAATAATAATAATAATAATAATAATAATAATAATAATAATAATAATAATAATAATAATAATAATAATAATAATAATAATAATAATAATAATAGTAATAATAATAAGCTCTAGAAGTTCTATATATTTTCGAAATACATATAAATCTCATATAAGAGTAAAGGACTCCCACAAAACACAAGACCTAAATTACTACTAACATGACTAAAACATAGTCCCAACTAAATAAACCTTTTCTATTGTGACCTATTATTCACTATGTCTGCATGAATTCCAACAAATTGTAGGTTTTTCGAGACAATTTCCTTCCATGAGATTTTGTGGCTCATGCCCTTTTAACACCTTCACTCATCATGTCACTCTATTACAAACATAAGCACTCAACATACCAAATACTGTAAATCAAATGAACCTTAAGAATATTACCTGCTTCTTTTAAGAGAAAGGTGACATCCCATGAGTATTACTTTCTAGTGTACAAGAAACAAGATGTTCATCTTTATCCTGGCACCGTAAGACATAGCAAGAATGGGAAGTATTAAAGAGAATGACATTCAAGTGGGATTTTACTGACCTTTGTGAGCTTTCCCTCATCCAAAACATCAAAAACACTGATAAGTAGTTTCTCGTATAATTTGACATTCAGGTGATAACCATCAGCCCAGTGCATACTTCACCAGTTTAGTCACCTCGAGCTGGCCTTTCTGCCAGTGGCATAGCAATCTCTCTCGAAGATTTTAAACATTCTGTCCTTTGCATCTCTGCTGCAGGAGGAGGAAAAGGCTGAAACAAAAAAAAATTGTATGGCATATCATCTGACATAACATCACAAAGAACTCTTTCTTGTAACCTTAACATGGGTGTTCATAGTATATGGTATCAAAATGTCAATGGATTGAGAAAAAAAGAAGAAGGTGAGAGTGCACATAATAATGATGAAGAGTATCAAACAAGCAAACAAGAACAAACATCGATGATAACATGTCAATTGAACTAATTTCATGGGTCAATAAGATTTTTTGAAAAGAAGTCCTTTTAGGAGAGTACAAAAGAAGAGACAAGAATAAATAGAAGTACAAGAAGATAAAACATGTCAATTTCTAAAAAACTAGACACTTCCTTTATTTAACCATGAAACCCCGAGGGCCAGGGACAGACAATGCGAAACTCAATAAATAATGAACCTCCAATCTAAAAGATGAAAACCCTCTTAGAAACTCCAACTTTAATTCTAAGCAATCCTATGATTAGACATATGATGATCAAACTTCAAAACAGAACACTCAAGTAAATCAAAAATGTATTTAATTTGTTTGAAAGAAGTGCATTTGCAGTTTCAATCCATCTATTTAATATTTAACATACTTATTTTCGGCAATAAAATTAAGAAAATGAAATCCAACTAGGATTACCGCAAATTTACATTCATTACATTGACCATTAAGCAAATTGGTAAAACGTGATTCAATTTGCAATTCCCTTACTGAGAAGAATGATAGGTTAAATTATAATGTTGTTAGTCTGTTGTTTGTATAAATGTTGTAGGGCCATGTGCTTCCTGTCGTTGTTTGTATAGATGATAGAGGGACACGTGTTTCCAGGCTCTTCCTTTTATATTATAGGTAGATCAAAGAGATCCCTAAACTTAATTAAAGCTGAAGTCATAAAAATGCAGTTAACCCAAGTCATTTCGGTTGGAATGGTTTCTATGTTTATGAACTAAAAATTCGATTAGAAACTAACTAAACCAACTGAATGCATAATGTTACTCAAAGTCGGAGATGCGGTGTATGTTAAAGCATGTGCACCCACTGTCTTCAAATCCTAAGCCCGCCACTCTGAGTTGAAGCTAATAAAAGAGTACTGAAGTTCAACTTGGAAAAAATTGTGAAAATTGAAGATTAATGAGTAGAAACCAGTATTTTCTTGAAATATGCAATCAGACCACTACTTTAAATGCGAATATTGCATTTCACTATTTTCACTATTTTCAAAGAAGTTAAAATATTATAAAGTTCAGTATTTGGCTATTTGCAAGGATGCATGACAAAACTAGAATTGTAAATACTTAAGTAATAGTAATAAATCAGAAATTTCTCTTCAGCAAAAGTGGGACAGAGAGAAATGTACACACCTCAGATTCCTCTATCTTAGCTAAAAGAACCCTTAGCTCATTTGCTTTTTGCCCAAATTCCCCAAACCCTACAGCAGGATGATTTATGAGCCCCTCCTCCAACATGTTTAAGTGAACTGACAGAAAAAGAATATGCTACAGAAATGTTAAATACATTATCATATGAATATAGTTTCATAAATAAACAACTTTGCAAAGCTTGTTACAACAATTATAAAGAGGAGGGGAGGAAAAATTGAATCATCATATTAAGTGGGAAAGACAGCACGTACTTGTCTTTTTTGCCACTTAATATACGACTTTTTGTTGGAAAACTCGGCGTGTGAAATAAAACATAACAATTCCAGTGGGATCAAAATTGTATCCATCCTTTTACCCACTTTTCCAACCATCGCATTAAGGAGACCTGTCCTGATGTCCATGGCCTCAGAAATCTATACGTATTAATCAGGTAAGAACCCAGTAAGCATGAAACTGTAAATTCCTAAATAACAGAGTCGGATCTTCAATATCTCTCTTCCCTCTTTATCTTCTAACATTTCCCTTTGGGAAATTTATCCTTTTTTGTTATCTATCACTTCTATGATTTAATAATGAATGTTTAACTATATTAATTATCAAAAACATTGAATCTATAACCCCCTTTTTTCCTGTCCAGCACTAGGAACACTATTTACTACCAACTGGCAAGTGGTGGAGACTAATACCGTATACCAAACAAATCACCAACATAACAGCTCAAGGCAACTTTGTACTTTGATAATATTTGAACACCTCTTGGCATAACATCTCAACCTTAACTAACAAATTGTAGCCTCATCAGCCTTATGCCCTTTCATTAAGGAGAAAAAATTACTTCTTTTTATGTTATTTCATTTCCTAAATGATTTGCAATGAAACAGAAGGCAAGCTATCCCAACTTGTTGAGTTAAGGGCAAGAAACTAATAAGATATCTATCCCATTACTGGTATGAATCGAACAACAGAAGCTAGAAGCAATCTGACATCTAACAGAAGGTAACAAGGTCATTCATTTTCCTACCTCCATCTGGACAAGCATTGTCTCCAACAAACTAACGAGTCCAGATAAATGATGTGCTAGGTCATTACATTTTCACTCTTATTATGGCCCAACTTCCTCATCCATCTAGATTTCTTCTCCTTCTTTTTGTCCTTTAATGGTACAATGAAGCCCATGTGCATACAAAATGCATATTAAATGTGTTTAATTAATCGGATGGGAGATGTTGCAAGCCAAGAAGAAAAAAAATGAAGTTGAGTTTGATGGGATCAAAACTGTCAATGCACACATTTTCTCTGTGCATTTACAGCCTAATGCTACTGGTGATAGCATTATAAGGTCAGCCATGAGAAAATCTTTCGACTCCTTCAAGAACATACTCCAGGAGAATGACTTGGAAGATTTTTTTAGGAATAGTTGTTTTGGGCAATATCTTGATTTACCTATGAATAATAATGCACGTTTTCAAATAAGCATTGTCTATGAACTTCTGGAAAAAAAAAGTTCATTTTTTTAGAATAATAAAAAAAAGGATGAGGTGTTGATTAATTATTGTGTCATGCCACTCTTCTTTGGCAAAATAGAGTTTGTCATAGTTACAGGTTAAAATGTCATTCTCCTTCTGAGTCAATTCCTGTTTTCACAGCTAAAAAATAACCACGGAGATGAAAGAAATGAGAAGCACAAACAAGTAAGGAACAGTCAAGTGAAGCGCATGACTTGGTGTCCCTTGTTGGCCCAAGCTTCAAAATTCCAAATTGATAGCTTTGTTGAATGACAAGGATACATCGAAGAAGCACAAAGAGTCATTGTGCTTACTTTGGTTTGTACATAATGTACTTATGTCCAAAGATGTCAACAACAACATAGCTTTTAATTGGGTGAAGTTATCCGAAGATATTGAGGCTTTCAAAAACTATCCTTGGGGTCATGATAACTACGAATTAACTGTCAAATTCTTGTTGGCTCCTTTATCTCCAAAGACCAATAACTTATTTGTCTTTCCATGGGTTTTCACGGTAAACATAAATATTCTTAATATTTTTGTATTTTATTAAATAATTCAACATTTGATTTGTGACATGTTTTCTTTTTTTATAGGCTTGGGCATTTGTAGTCATTCCTCATTTGAGGCATCAAGTAACTGCAAAAGAAGAAGTTTCATCTCCAAGGATATTGAGATGGTTGACAGCAAAAAATGTCAAAAGTCCTCCAAATATTTTTAACCCTCCTGATGATGCAGTAAGTTGTTATATTACAAATTACAAATTATGTCATATGTGTCAAATGTTGTTACTGATGAGGCATATGTTGCTACAGATGAGTCATCTGTAGCAATATATGACCCATCTGTTATAACATGGACCCAAATATTCCTACAAATGACTCATTTTTATAATTTTAGGTTGTGCATCCATGGCTTGTCCCAACAGAAAAGGAATTGCAAATGATATTTTTGATTACTCCCTTGTTGGTTGAAACCTTATTTGATCCTATAATGGATAGAGTTAAAAGGGAATTGGTTGGAGCAACAACGATCAAAAGGGCAAGAGTTGATGATGACTTGGTTGTTTTTAATAAGGATATGGTTGATACAAATGTAAGGACTAGTGTTAATATTGATGTTGGTGGTGGTGTTGATGTTGGTGGTGGTATTTGTGCTGGTGCTTGTATTGGTGGACAAAGTGTTGGGGCTACCTCTTGTAGTAGATGCTCTGACTTTGTATCTGAGAAGTTCAAGAAACACGATGACGATTCTATCATGTATCTTCAAAATTGAGTGAGGCTATGAATGAATTTAAATACAAGAGGGGGGTCAGGATAGTTCCATCAAACAAGGTTCGGAATCCATATACTCCAAAGGCCAAGAGGAGAAAAAATATTTGGAAAATTGCCAATGGCCATAGGAGAGAAGATGGAGCTCAAGCCGGTGAATGTTTATAAGATGGTGCTTGTAGCTATAAAGGTCACTTTGTTGGAACTGATAAAAGTAAAGGATCTGCGCGCACGATACGACATGCATCATTTTATTGGAAATGATTTGAGGGCCATGACAAGTATGAACATTTGGTGGGAAGATTGGGTAATTTTTCTCTACTAACCTTCAATTTATAATGTTTGTTTGTTTTATCTTTTCAATCATTACTCTTCTTTACTCTTTAATATTAATTGTTATTTCAGTATATTGATGAAATTTTTAGCCTCATGCGGGAGAGGCATTTGAGATTCCATGAGCACTATGGTTTCACAGACATGAATCTCAACTTCTATACCAACTTCAAAAAAAGGTACGATAGTATTAGCGATGAGGCAACAACAGCTGGTAGCAGAAGCTTAAAGCAGTTACTTAATGAGTTTGTATGGGATGACGATATGATTGACTACGTTAGGGGAATTAGACCATATCCTAGAGGCATGAATTAGATTGGGGCAAAAATGATTAATGCAGTCATGAACATGAACCATACTCATTTTGTGACTCTTGAGATCCTCTTGCACGAGGGTCGCATGAATGTTTATGACTGCAACCTGATCATTCTGGAACATGATAAGTTTTTGACATTCATACAACCTGTGTTCGAGTTGTTGCCAAGCTTGTTGAGGCAAAGTGGAATAATGAAGTATTTTCCAGAAAAGTTCCTCAATGAACCATGGGAATTTAAAGGTCGATTGGAACCCATGGTAAAAAATAACATCAATTCCGCGTGCGGGGCATACTCGCTTGCATTTATTAAGCATTTGATAACCGGAAAATCAATTCAATCTTCCAACACCAAGTTGTGTGACAATACGATTGGTCGGATGCAACAGATTTGGGCTGCTGGGATAGTATCTAGGAGCTTGGAGCCTTGACAATGTGTTTGTAATTAATGACAATATTTTATTTTATCTTTTGCTACATATGATGATATGTTATGTTATATTTAGAACAAGTACACAGTATGTGATGTTATGTTGCTCCAACCAATTCCCTTTAACTCTATCCACTATTTGAGTCACATGTTGCTACAGATGGGTGATATGTTGCACCATTTGGGGCATCTGTAACAACATTTGATTCATCTGTAGCAACATATGATTTATTTGTAGCAACGGATAAGTCATCTGTAGCAATATATGATTCATCTGTAACAACATATAAGTCATCTGTAGTAACATATGCCTCATATGTAGCAACATTTGACTCATATGTAGCAACACATGGGTCATCTGTAGCAACATTTGAGTCACATGTTACTACAGATGGGTGATATGTTAGAACATATGAGGCATCTGTAGCAACATAGGAGTCATCTGTAGCAATAATAACTTACTGATGTTATGTTATGTTAAGAACAAGTATGTTGGAACAGAAGTGCAAAACTATGTTTATTTATTTCAACAACTATGATAATTTTAATGGTTGCACACAACTACATAAGAATTTTCCATCCTTCGCAGTATTCTTGGTAATGCTTAAAAAAGGAAAAAATACCACAACAATCAACACGGAGATTAGCTTCCAGTTGTTACAACATTTGCTCTTCTTCTTCTCCTTCATCACCCATTTGTTACTTCTTTTAATATGACTTTCATCATCAATTTCCAACTCCTTAATTCTCTTCGCCAATCTCAGAATAAAGAACTTGGATCGTATATCAACATCTTCACGATCCCTCCATCTAAAGAAGTTGCATGCATTCTCCTAAAATACACTACAAAGAAATTTAAATTAAACAAAAACCAAAATAAAGATAAACAACATATCTGCAGACCAATATGTAGAAATGTACATACACGATAGCATGGACAAGACCAAAATCCTCGACCTGAATTGTCCTCCGACTATGAAGTTTGCATTGAAAGTAAGTCTCCATGTTTGAAACATATTTTCACACTCAACATGGGATCATTCTCATCATTACAAATTCGATTCAATATTGCATTTGACATTATATCAAAACTAACAAAAATAAACAAAAGTCATTCATGAGAACTCTAGTACTGAGCTATATTTAAAGAAATTCATTCTTACCCAACGGCTATATTGCAAAATTAATGATTTCATTGATTTGACAGTACATGACAGACGGTTCTCTTATTTATTGATTTGGTTTAACCACTAATTGGTTGTGTGTTAAAAAAAACAAAGAACAAAATAGGCTGATGAAATAAATAACATCATTATATCCCATGCACTCCAGAGATCCATGCACTCCATCACATAAAATAAATGAAAAGAGAAAAATGAGAGAGAGAGAGGAGAGAGAAAGCGAAGCGGCAAGGAAGAAAATGAAAACCCTATCTTATCTTGAACAACTTATTTATATCCCTTCTAGAAATAAAATAATGGGCCGATTGGACCAGTTTTATGTTGGGCTTGCCCATGACTTTCATAAAGCTATATTTTTTAATTTGTTGCAACATATGTCAATTATGTGTACATGCAAGTAGTATCACCATTAAGAGAGAGAAATTCAAGTACATAATTTGGCAAACATAAACATAAACATGTTATTGATACTGACATGCAAGTAGTATCACTATTAAGAAAAGAGAAGGCTAGGCTACATAGAAGCATTCATATTTAACAAAGGCATTAACGCCAACAAAAAAATAAAATTACATCTGAAATGCTCTAGCCCTATACTACTACTTCAGCCAGCAAAAAAGGACTTGACTAGAGGATCTGAAGTCAACATTGAGCGATTAGACCTGGAGGGGCATCAACATTCTTTCTTGAAGGGTGGTGGATCAGAGCTACCTATGCACTCTGTCACAAGACCACCCACAGAAAAACAAACAACCATAGTGAGCTACCCATGCACTCCGTCACCAGACCAGACATGATGTTTTAAAGCAAGAAGATTTACCAAATGATGAAGCTACCCTTCATTAGACAAGATCCGAAAAAAACAAACAATGACCATCACCCATGCACTAAGAACACACTTGAAGAAGAAATCATATTAACTGAGAACAACATAATTACGTTGATCACCCACAACAGGAGAATGCAGAGACTTAGATTCGTCCAAGGTGGTAACATCTTCTCAGGGAGATTTTGAGTGAGAGGAGGAGAAAGAAAGGAGAAACGAAAGAAAATAAAAAAATGAGAGCTTTGTGAGTAAATTGTAAATTAAGGGAACCTAAGTTAACCCTTTTATAATGAGTGAGAGTGAGAGAGGAAGGAGAATAGGCCGCTAATTGTAGTTGGGCAAGTTATGGGTTGGGAAACAGTTTGTATTCTGTTGCAACTTCTTCGTATTCTGCTGCAACTTCTTCATATTTTGTGGCAACTTCAACACAAAATTCAACAGAATGTACATATGTTGCCACATATGTCAATTTGATGGATGTGTTAATCGATAAATTAAGCAATTTAATAATAAAAAATATTAAATTGGACTATATTTTATTAAATTGGACCATAATTAAGCAATAAAAAATTGAACAACGATTTCCTATGGTGCTATATAACTATCATATGGAATTACTTAGTCATTGTATGATGAATTAGTGGTATAATAATATTTGTAAAAATAATTGATAAAATTATTGAAGGTTGTTGTATTAGACCATATTTTCTTACTTAGACATGTTATAGGACTATATATTAGTGCTACATGTTGTATTAGGTCACAATTTAATTGAATTAATACCAAAAACCATATGTGAGGTTATCCATATGTTGCAACATATGACAAATTCTTTGCAATTTCAACACAAAATTCAACAGATTATCCAACAGAATGTACATATGTTGCCAAAGATGCCAATTTGATGGATGTGTTAATTGATATATTAAGCAATTTAATAATGAAAAAAAATCAAATTGGACCATATTTTATTAAATTAGACCATAATTAAGCAATAAAAAAAATGATATAACACTTTGAACAACAATTTCCTATAGTGTTATATAACTATCATATGAAATTACTTAGTCATTATATGATGAACTAGTGATATAATAATATTTGTAAAAATAATTGATAAAATTGATGAAGGTTGTTGTATTAGACCATAATTTTATACTTAAACATGTTATAGGACTATATATTAGTGCTACATGTTGTATTAGGTCACAATTTAATTGAATTAGTACAAAAAACCATATGTGAGGTTATTCATATGTTGCAACATATGACAAATCTGTTACAATTTTAACATAAAATTCAACAGATTATCCAACAGAATGTACATATCTTGCCACCTATGCCAATTTGATGGATGTGTTAATAGATAAATTAAGCAATTTAATAGTAAAAAAGATGTTAAATTGGACTATATTTTATTAAATTGGACCATAATTGAGCAACAGAAAAATGTTACGACACTTTGAACAACGATTTCCTATGGTGTTATATAACTATCATATGGAATTACTTAGTCATTATACGATGAATTAGCGGTATAATAATATTTGTAAAAATAATTCATAAAATTGATGAAGGTTGTTGTATCAGACCATAATTTTTTACTTAGACATGTTATAGGACTATATATTAGTGCTACATGTTGTTTTAGATCACAATTTAATTGAATTAATACTAAAAACCATATGTGAGGTTATCCATATGTTGCAACATATGACAAATCTGATGCAATTTCAACACAAAATTCAACAGATTATCTAACAGAATGTACATTTGTTGCCACATATGCCAATTTGATGGATGTGTTAATTGATAATTAAGCAATTTAATAATGAAAAATATCAAATTGGACCATATTTTATTAAATTGGACCATAATTAAGCAATAAAAAATATTATAACACTTTGAACAACGATTTCCTATGGTTAAGCCAAAGGGTTGACTTTGGTAAACATTCTTGGTAAACGTGCTCAGATGAGAATTTCATCAGCACAGTTAGCTCCGGAATGTCGAATTTGGTCTAGAACAACCTTTCATGTGGTTCCCTAGGCTTCCGGTCTCATTTTGAACCTTCTTGTGGTTCTTAGGTTAAAATGAAACTTGGGTATGGGACCCACTTTCCATCAAAACGACCTCGGATGGGAGTTATGATGGTTCCGTTGAGTTTGGTATGCCGAATTTGATGGGGTAGCATATTTCATTTGTGCGCACAGGGTTCCGAATGAATCCCGGGCACCCCGTCGGAGAATTCCGAGTTGGAGAAAACGAGCTAAAGTGCTAATATCTGGGGGCACGCTTTTAGCGACCAGATATCAGACTCTTAGTGACCGGATTTCTACTTTTAGCAACCAATTTCGGGTTTTATATTCAGAAATTTCAGCTTTCAGCCCTCATTTTCTAGAGGCGATTTCTCCCTCATTCTAGCTCTGATTTGAGTGATTCGAAGTCATGTGTGATCTTTGGGAGAGTGGTTACTTGGGTTTGTGATTAGAATCTGTCGAGGAACCTTTGTTTGAGGTGAATTTGAGCTCGAAGCTGCTGCCTTTGATTGGTTTTCTTGTTAATTTTCTTGTTTTTGTTGGATCCGGTTCCTCTCCATTTCCCTTCCCTCCATTTTCCCCAAGTTCTTACTTGGATGTGAGACACATGACATAGGTAAAAATTAATGGTTAAGATTTAATTGAATTAAAATAATATTCTAATTATAATTTAGATAATTAATATTTCATAAGAAAAACGACAATACCACAATCATAACAATATATTATTAAAAAAATTCTCTTTTTCTAATCTTTTTCTTACTAGTATTATCTTTTGTTTTTGTCCATAAATATATTATAAAATAATTTCTCTTTTTCTAATTTATTTTTTTCCCTGCGAGTATTTTTGCTATTAATTATATGTAAACTAATTTTAAAGAGAAAGTTCAAAGTTGCCATCTAAGAATTACTCAGTTTAAAAAAACAAACGGAAGATGCATACTCGTAGGAAAAAAAAATTAGAAAACAGAATTTTTTTTATAATATATTTATGGACAAGATATTATATTGTTATGACTTATGATTATGGTATTATTATTTTTCTAATGAAATATTAATTATTTAAATCATAATGAGAATAATAGTTTAATCAATTAAATCTTAGTCATTAATTTTTATCTATGCCATGTGTCTCACATCCAAGCAAGAACTTGGGGAAAATGGAGAGAATGGAAATGGAGAGCCAGATCCGTTTTTATTGTGGTTGATTTCGGGCCTCGAATTGTGTTCAATTTTGGAACACAAGTTCGAGAAATAGTTTAGGACCTTTTGACGGAGTCAATTTCAGAATTTCCGGCGCGGGTCCCACATTCTCGTGTTGACTCAATTTTGGGTCCATTTCTAATTGTTGCGATTTTAGTGTCAATACATTCGTAATGACGTTATAATTGATAATTTGATAGTTTGGCGGTGTCCAAAAGTGTTTCAGATGCAGATAGCTCGTGTTTGATGGATTCAGAGCGCTCATGTTCCGCTTTGAGGTAGGCTTCGGTCTACTTTCTTGATTGAGCTTCTTAGATAATGCCTAGTATATATTTCATGTAATTTTTTATGGTATATGTCGGGTATTAAGTTTTCCTCTTGTTATTTCATCATTTCTTGATTCTGTAGGAGCCTTGGGCTTATTGTTGGTGTTGGGATCCTTATTTTATAATGTGGCTTCACTTGTGGAGTAGATGATCTTACTTATCCTTGTTAGGATTGATTCGTGGTTGCCTTAAACTAGGCTGGACATTAGATGCTTTAGGTTGTGTTGTATCGCCTCGTAGTTATGATTTGCTCCCTGTAGGGCTTGTTTCTGGGCGTTCTTCTTGCGTTGATGCTTGTGACCTTGGTGGATCATCGTAGCCGTGGGTTGGTTCTAGTTGTGCTCAGCCTGGGACCGGAGCGGTGTGATTAGGGTAGGGCGTCGTCCCTTGAGTTTGCTCCCCCTTTATTGATTTGAAATCTCTTCTTGATCCCTTTGGTTGTTGATTAGTAGTGGGCATATTGTATCCTTATTGAGCTTATGATTATATTGTTAGGCTTGAGGCCATGTGCGAGGACAAGTTGGATCCCTGGTTAGTACTCTCTGCTTTAGTAGTGTGGTTTCAGTGGTTGTATAATTATTTGATTTGGAGTGCCTTGTTAGAATGCTGGTGATGCAATGCATTGCATTATTTGCTCATTCTCACGGATTGCTGGTACGATTCTGGCCCATGCATTGGCATATTTATCGTTCATGATGAGACACTATTTTACTCAGTTTTTTTTCTAAACTGGTTTTAACTGGAGTCGTACCACCTGAATCACTTGACTTACTGATTTTTGAGATAAAAAGGCATCAGGGACGTGCTCCTTTTTCTACTTGAGATATTAGAGGCATCTGGATTATGCTCAATTTTTACTTGACTACCCGACCCATCGACGCCCTTTCTTGCATGCTTTTGGTTTTACTTTCGCCCCTAGGTCACTCTTGCTAGCTGGGCGATTTACGCCCATGGGAGTGGACTCGTTGGCTGGGCGGCTTGATACCGGAGATCCTCTTCGGAGTTGACACGCCCCCCGAGTCACTCTTGTTAGCTGGGCGGCTTACGCCCTTGGGAGTGGACTGTGCGGCTGGGAGGCGTGCATTGATTTGTCACTCTTGCTAGTTGGGCTGGGAGTTGACTAGAGTCATATGTTTATGGTTTCAAATGGTTGTGCTGCTCACCCTGCATTCATATGCATTACCTATCACCAGTATACTTTTTTGTTGTTTGTACCCTCCAGTTTATGGGGCCGGTTGGGTTATGTTTAATGTTTGTACCTTCCGGGCTTATGGGGTTGGTTAGGTTATTATTTGACTATGTTTTGTTCTCTGCTATTGTTTTATTGTTACCTAGTAGGTTTTGACTTTAGAATTGTGGTTGTGGGTCCTCCTGACATTGGGTAGTCGACTTGGTATCTTAGTTGCTTGCAATTATGTTTGTTGGCTTGCGATCCAGGTGCGTTCTTGACCGACTTCTTACCCTTTGTTTCTTATTTCTATTCTTTATTTCCTGGCTACTTTAGTATCTCCTGTTTAGTTACTTGTGCTATGATTTCCTTAGTACTTGCTGTTTATGCTTGTGCTATTTTTTAAGCTCAATCAGTTGTTGCATACTGAGTACTATTTTTGGTACTCATACTACACTTCTGCCTCTGCAAATTACAATTGAATTATCGCTATTGATTTGGAGTCATGCGGAGCAACTTGGGATTTAAGAGATTAGGGTGAGCTCTTAGCATCTGGAGCTACCGGTTTCCGTCTGCTTTGGCTATGTTTAGTCTTTATATTGTATTCAGAGACAACATGCACTTGTCTTGTAATTGTGAAAGCCTTGTACTCTTATTTCAGATTAGATGCTCAATTACAAACTGATGCCAGGTTTTGGGATAGTTCATGTATGGTTTTGTTGATTTCCCTTTCTATGTTTTGTTTGAAGCTCTTACTTCTTGTTGTTGACTTCCGCTTGGTAGTCCGTTGCTTGTGGCTCTGGGCTATGGGTTAGGCTTACCTACTGGTGGGGTGTAGTAGGTGCCATCATGACCTGACAAATCAGGTCATGACACACGACTTGGATCAAGTGAATTGTATTAAGATTAGGAAGGTGAGGTGTTGGTGGAAGAGACCTCTATTAAGAAAACATGGCAAGCATACTTTCACAAGCTCTTAAACGATGAAGGGGATAGCCATTGTGTAACATCTCACAATTTTTATGCTAAAGTTTCAAACCAATTGTCTTGAGCGTATTTAATTGGATCAGGTGATATCCTACTTGTAAATGTGTGTTAAGGTTCATTCCTAAGTGTGGAAAGTGTATCGGATGTGGTTTAGGATCATAAGGGATCTCTAATACCAAGCCAAGTTCTAAACATTTCTATCGGGTCAGTTTTCGCATAAGTCCATATAAGGGTCAACTTCAAACGACTATATCTCTTAGAATATGAAGATTTAGGTGACCCATAACTTTTCATTTGAAGGTCTATGAGTCTTCTTTCCAATTCTGCCAAATTTGTGTCAATCTGAATTCGGAATAAGAAGTTATGATTAATTTACTGGAGACGCTTTAACTTGCCAGATGCAACACGATGGCTCCGCAACACTGAGAGAAAACGGACCACACTATCCACTTGAATAAAATTTCGTCTTCCAACTCTTATTATTTTTTAAGGCATTTTTGTCCTAAAAACCTTTGGGGAGTTATCTAAATGACCCTAAACGTGTAGAAAATTATTTTTTCATAATTAAACCCTCTCATTCACTACTAAATTCTTACGCTCAAGAACTTCAAGAAACACCAATGTTACGGTTCATCTTCCAAAAAAATTCTTCAAGGTTCGTCACTAAGGTATGTAAGGCTATCATAGTTAGTGAATGCGTTCTTTCTGCATGCTCTACACCTAAATTTAGGTAGTAAGAATTAAATCTAGGGTTACCTAAGTTTCTTTGAGTTTTGAATATGTTTTGATTTCATCATCATTCAATTTCATATATTATCATTGGAAATATATGTCTTCGTGTATTTCTAGTTCTTGAATTTTTGTTCATGTCTATTTCCTCACACAAACCTTATATATATAAGAATAGTTGGGAACTTTTGCATAATTGTTTTATATATTGATTTCACAATTAAAGTAAGTTCAAGTATTTTACATTATCATTTGAGAAGAAGATTAAAGGAACCTGAGTGATTCCAAATGCATTATTTTTATTGAGAAATGCATGACTATTTCAAAGAGAGCATAAATAGTTTCAAAAGAATTTTTAGTCAGTAAAGTAAGGTTCAGTATGCTATAAAGATGTACATTTTGAGTATTAACTTATCACATATATTACTATGAGCGTTAATGCATATTTTTAAGTAGTATTGAGCATCGATTTGAGTAAAAGTCCAGATGAATCAAACTCAACCCATAAACTATGTAGTCATCGTAGAATATGAGTGTGTCGTTGGTTCGGAAAAATCCTCACCAGCCCTTTATAAGGGCTTGGATATGGATCCATAAATTCATTTTTGTTGTCCTATACTCCAGCAAAGTATAGGATGACTCTGACAACATGAGATAGTCATTGTATCATCACAAGACTTAAAGTGATGGTTGTCGGTTAGAGAAACTCCCCAAGAAAAGTAAAAGTATACTATTTTAGTATTTGATATTATTGCATATCTCACTTGTAAAACTTTACTTGTTTTCACTAAATTTATATGTTTTACTCTCAGTTGAGTTACTTCCAGTTCCATTTAGTGTATGTATTTCAGTTAGCTTATTGCTTCATTCAACTGTATTACATACCATACATTCCATATATTGATGTCATTCAGTGCTGCATCTTTAAATGATACAAATACATGTGATATAGGTTACAACAGGCACTCTGTTGAGATTCTTCTATCAGCATAGCTGGTGAGACCTCCTTGCTTTCGAAGGGCTCTATTTATTTACGTCTTTCAATACTAGTAGACAATAAGTTCTTTGTTTAGGTGGTTGTGTGTCTTCTATCAACACATATCTCAGTCTAGTAGAGACTTCATGGACAAAGTTAATGAATCACTTCAATATTTAGTATCCAAAAGTTTTAAACATCATCATCATTATTATTATTTAAGATTTATTTCAGACTTTAGCATAGGATATCGTTAAATGATTTTAAATTTTAATTTTATAAGGCTTCCGCATGTATATTTAGTGTTTCTCTCAGTAGTCAGTCAGACCAAGGGTTTTCTTGGGACCAACAATGGTTTTGGAGCATCAACCACCTCCAGGGTGTAGGCTCGGGGTGGGACACATTGTGTTGGGTGATTTGGTGATTTTTGAAAGACATCAGGACTTTGGGTATTGTAGGTGGTTTAGGGTTGAAAAGGTTAATCATGATATTAGTAGGATGATCAGGGGAAAAGCGATTGAACCCGATGAGATTCTAGTGGATTTTTGGAAGAGTAAAGACAAGGAAGATATGGAATGGTTAAATAGGTTGTTTTAATGTTATTTTTAAGACGACAAAAATGTCTGGCCAATGGAGGTGGAGTATCAAGAACAAGAGGGATATCCAAAACTATAATAATTACAGGGGTATCAAGTTGCCTAGCCACACTATGATGGTATGGGAGAGTGGTGGAGATGAGGGCGAGGAAAGGGGTTTCCATTTCTAAGAATGAATTTTGATTCATGTCATAACAATCGACTACTAAATTTATCCATCTTGTGTGGAGGCTGGTGGAGAACTATAGGGAAAGGACGATAGGGCTACATATAATGTTCATTTACCTTGAAAATGCATATAAAAATGTCATGATAGATGTTCGCTTGAGGTTCTAGGAGGTTAAAGGTGTCCAAATAGATAATATTAGGGTGATATAGGACATGTACGATGGAGCCAAGACTCGAGTTAGAGTAGTGGGAGGAGACTCAAAACAGTTCTCATGACACACCCCAAGACTATCACCTAGACGTGACACGGTACTTAGAGCCACAAGTGACCCTAAGTAAACCTCAAGGTCTGACATGACTTTAACTTAGCATAGAACAACGATAGAAGATACTGAATGCGGAAGCTAATTGAAATAGTCTAATAACTCAATAGAAAACATAATTGAGTACATATAAGTAGAAGTCTAAACTTATTGTTGGAAAGGATTCTACTAATATGAGTTGCTAGGACAAACCTCAAGCTAACTCCAATTGTCTAAAACTGAAAGTAAATAACTGGAAGAAACATAGGGGCTGCCCTCGGAAAGATAAGGACTCGCCAAATATTATTGCTAGTTGATCAGAGATAGTACTAACCGCAAGTTGGATACTGAGCGTTAGAACCTATATTATCAGACAATATAGGCAGAAAGTATACGATTAGTAATTTAAATGTACGGAGTATGAGGAATATGCATAATGCATGATAACTGAATGTGATAAATTTGTAAAACATGCTAATGCAATGATCAAGTAAAATAGCATGAAGCTGACATATAATGAACTGAAATACATAATTACAAGGTCATGCAATAACTGAAAGTCTGACTATAAGAGATACTAAAATCGACATAAGCCATGTGAGCTACTACATGGAGTTCAGTGTACTGCCTCTATATTGAAAATAGGGTGTCTAATACTTGCCATGGTGAGGGACTTGATAATTGAGCTAATGTGGATCCACTAAGCTAAAGTTTATAAAGACTAATTCTACAGTGACACATAGTTCTGAGATCTAGGGATTGTTACTAAAGGTTCATGGACGCTGACTGGAATCCTCCATCCCTAAAGACACTCGGTGCTAAGTATTACTCTCATCAGAAACATGCATATAAACTAGAAATAGTAATAATCTAATAATACTGAATCATACCGATAACTGATAAATACTGAGTAGCTCATAAATCATGATAGATGAAGATATAAATCATGATAACTGAAGATATACTAAGAGATACTTTATTTGAAAGTATCTCAATTATGATAATTTGATTATCTGAGATACAAATTTGAAATAACATAAATTTTGAGTATAATTGAAAAAGACACTTTATCTGAAAACATCTAAAATCATGAAAACTTGATAATCTGAAGCATGCATTCTGAAATCATGTAAGTTTTGAGTCATGAAAATACTTCTATATTTAGGGTGCATGAAAATAAAATTGAGAAGAAGAAGAAGAAGAGAAGGAGAAGGAGGAGAAGGAGGAGGAGGAGGAGGAGGAGGAGGAGGAGGAGGAGAAGGAGAAGGAGAAGAAGAAGAACTGAAAGTCATCAAGAATCCATAAAGATCCTATAAACCTTAGATTTTTAGAAATCATAAACTTGTAGAATTGGGGTTTTCTTAGGACTCAATGAGTGAAGGGATACCCATTGATCAAATCCCACATACCTGGAGTAGAAACCTTGGCTTGATTCCTTCAATGGAGACTTGAAGTTTGGAACCGTAGCTCTTGCTTGAGAGAAAACTTTATAGGGAAAAACTTTGATTTGGGATAGTTAGGAGAGAATGAGAGGTTAGAGTCACTAGGAATCACTTAATCACACTTAGAATAGGCCAAAACGGCATAGTATAGGGATTAAAAGAATGTGAAAAGATCAAAACGACCCTCATTAAATTAGAAACTGTCAGAGGTCAAGACAGACGTAGCAACACACACACAATCAGCAAACAACCATACACACATACAAAAATACAACAGACTTATCCACACTAAAAACACACAGAAACAGGAGAAAAAGAAAACAACAATACACACCAAAACATTTTCTCCTTTCCAACAACACATCCAAAGTCATACTACAATTATTTTTTTAAAAACACACGCATAAGTGGAGAAAAAAAAAAGGTTGAGTTTGAGGTTTGCTTTCGTGGTTTCGAGTTCCTGGTTCCTGATTGCGATCTTTTCTTCTCGTGAGTTAATTTTCACAAAAAGTAACATTTTATCTTCAGTGTATGATTTGATTTTATAATTATATATAATGTGAATCCAATGTTATCAAGTTGCTCAAATTTATATATGTTTAATTTTGGCATTATAATATGAAATAGTTTGTGAATTTTTATATCATTAAATTTAAAGCAAAATTGGTATAACATTTGATTATTATCAGCATGTTTAAAGGTCCAATTTTTTATCTTGTTCTTGATTAAAACATGAAACTTGATGTTCTACGCTATGTAATTAATTGATATTAAGATGAGATTTAGTTATAATGAATTACGTTACTTTTTCACTTTGTATGCTTAATAATATTGCGTACATTTTTTAGAAACATAAAATAAAAATAAAATAAAATAATATTTGCAACTTTCTTTGCATTCTTTTTCTAATGAAAAATCTTAATAAGAGTTTTAATTAAATTGTTTATGTTGATCTATTGTTTAAAAAAAAAAATTAAATTATATTTTATTGAATCATTCGGAACATGATTAGTGTCACGGACTTAAAGTCTTACTAAAGCTCTGTGCGACACTTGACAGCTTACTCACTAATCTTTCAAGATCTTGTAAGCTCAAGTAAGCCCTTTAAAACTAAGATCTCTAAGAGAATGTAAAGAAAGACTTGGAAAAATAGGAAGAAGGCTTTTGTATTTCTTGGAAGATTGCTTAAAACTTTAGTGATTGCTTGCTTCAAGCTTGGATTCCTTACAAATGAATGCCCCATCTATTTATACTACAACTTAGGGGCTAAAGTGCAAATAAAAATTACTTGGCAAGTCCCTACAATATTTACATTTTGGTCCATGTTCTAGAATTCTCTACTAGTCTAAAGAATTCTAAGGCTTCCAAGATATAATCTAAGTTATTCTAGAGTCTTCTAAGGAAAGGTCTAGGGAATTCTAGAGTCTTCCACTAACCTCTCAATAACTCTAGATTCTTCTTCCCCTCTTCCGGTGCAAAATTTGAAGGGTAAGGTGGCGGGTTATGACACTCTCCCCCACATATTGATGCGACAACCGCGTGCATCGCCGCTGCATAGGCAACCGAGTCTTGTCTTCTCGCATGTGCGACCAATAGTTCATTGACTCGATCAATGCCCTTCTGCAACTTCCAAAGCTGCTTCTTTATCTATTCTAACTCGCTCTTATGATCTACCTCCTTCCTAGAAGGCAAGCACCTTGGCGGCTCCTTTGGCATCACGACGTTGTTCTCTTCTAGAACATTCTTCACGCATTGTGGCAAGGACCTTTTTGCACCATTATCTTCTTCTGAACTTGTAATGGTGGTTATAAAAGCCGACTCCTTCTTCTTAGGGTTTCTCTCGAGTTGCATGGCCGTTAGTCGAACTCGTCCTTCCATCATTGGTACCTTAACCAGAAGCACCATGCATGATCCTTCTTGCTCCATAACCAAAAGTCGTTGGAGGTAAGGATCGATTACCGCGTGACACTGCTGAAAGAACTTTTGCCCAAGAATTATGTCAAAGAGATCTAAAGGAGAGACAGTGAAGTTAGTTTTACCATGCCACTCACCTAGCGTGATGCTTACTCCATGTGTGACTCCACACACGGGAGTCGGCGGTGCATTAACCATCCTGAGTTGGGCGTTACTTGGACCGTAACTCAGCCCCAACCTTGTCGCTGCCGTCTTGGTCATGATGTTGGCCTCTGCACTCGTGTCGACCATAGCACGAGCGGGTCTTCCATTGATCGTGATGTCGACATACTGTGCGCCCTATTCTTTCGGCTTCCCTGGCTGGTTGGTGATAGCTCCGTATAGTCCTATCAAGCCCAACTGCGTCGTCTCTTCGCCTTGTCCTTGCTCCTGTGCCTCCTTCTCCTTCTTCTCCCGCAGGATAGCACCAAGGCTCTTCAGTTCAGGGTACCTTGCATAGCCGTGCGGCCCACCGTATATGTAGCAATTGTTCCTCTTTGTAGGCTCTGTCTTTTTGTCAACATTGCTATGACGTCCAAACTTCTTGCCATCGGAATTATAGGTATACTGATTTTTAGGATGTGGCTGCTGCTCCTCGACTTTGCCACGATCTCCCCCACCATGGTCATGACTACCTCTCATCTCCTCTCCTCTAGCTCTGTCGGGCTTTTCATGCCTGAAGTTTGTCAAAGCTTCGGCCTGCGTGATGGCTTCCTCGATAGTCCTGACTTGTCGCCGTTCTAACTCCGTCCTGGCCCAATTTTGTAGCCCATCCATGAAGTGGAAAAACATATCTTCATCTGTGAGTCTGGAAATTTGAAGCGTGAGGGCAGTGAACTCCTTCACGTATGCACGTATGCTGCCCGTCTGCTTCAGCTCCCTAATCTTGCGCTTCGCCTCATAGATGACATTGTTAGGGAAGAAAGCCTTCTTGAACTCCACTTGGAATTGCTCCCAAGTGTTGATGGTGCAAAGTCCCTTCCCCATTTTCGACTCTTTACGCCTCCACCATAACATGGCCATCTCCGAAAGATACAACACGGTAGTGTTGATCTTGTTCTCATCGCTTCTCACCCGACTACACTTGAAGTAATTCTCCAAGTTCCATAAGAAGTTCTCCACCTCTTGGGCATCACGGATGTCTTTGAATATATGTGGCTTGGGATCCTCAACCCTGGCCTCCCTGTCTTAGTCGGATGACGTAGATCCTCCAGCTTCCACGCCCTCCTTGAGTGCTCTCATCTCGGCCTTCATGGTCTCGATCATGCTCAACGCCTCCATGAGCCGACACTCCAAGGAAGTGATGGCCTCCTTCATCTCGAACTCGGCACACTGGCATCCCTCCAACTCCTTGCGAAGGTTGTCGGTCTCTTCAAGGGTGAAGTCCTCGAGAGTCTTGAATTTTCCATCGGCCACGTTCAAACGCCGACCTAATATCTCCATGGCATGACTCGCCGTTTCAACCCTTGCGACCCATTCTTCTCTGGCGGTGACGTCGATGGCCTCCTCGCCAAGTTCATCGTCACTTGCTTCGACAACCCCCAATACTTCACCACATTCTTGAAAAATAATCGAGCAGCCTTCTTAGCGGTGCAACTGGTATTGGCGGGCATGAAGGTAGCATACTTCAAAAATCTATCCACCACGACCATGATTGTCCCATACCCGTCGGACTTAGGTAAGGAAGTGAAGAAGTCCATGGTCACACTTTCCCATGGGCGTTCTGCTACGGCTAGTGGCTCCAGTAGTCCTCCCGGTTGCCTTTGCTCCACCTTGTCTTGTTGGCACACAAGACAAGTCTGCACATAGGACTCGATGTCGTCACGGACTTAGAGTATTACTAAAGCTCTGTGCGGCACTTGACAACTTACTCACTAATCTTTCAAGATTTTGTAAGCTCAATTAAGCCCTTTGAAACTAAGATCGCTAAGAGAATGTAAAGAAAGACTTGGGAAGTTTGGAAGAAGGCTTTTGTATTGCTTGGAAGATTGCTTACAACTTGAGTGATTGCTTGCTTCGGTGGTCGAAAGTGGGTGGGATGTTAGCGTTGCTTGGTGTAGGGTCGAGCAGCATTTCCTCATTACTCTTTTGGTGCTTCTTTCCCTTGTGGTTCCTTTTTCCACCTTCCAGCCTGATGTTGGTGGTGTTAGCGGCGTTTACATCTCTTTCGTTAGTCATTCCCTTAGTAACAAACCTTTGCTCTGATACCACGTTGTCACGGACTTAGAGTCTTACTAAAGCTCCGTGCGACACTTGACAACTTACTCACTAATCTTTCAGGATCTTGTAAGCTCAAGTAAGCCCTTTGAAGCTAAGATCGCTAAGAGAATGTAAAGAAAGACTTAGAAAGACTTGGAAAGTTTGGAAGAAGGCTTTTTTATTGCTTAGAAGATTTCTTACAACTTGAGTGATTGCTTGCTTCAAGCTTAAATGCCTTACAAATGAATGCCCCATCTATTTATACTACAACTTAGGGGCTAAAGTGCAAATAAAAATTACTTGACAAGTCCCTACAATATTTACACTTTGGTCCATGTTCTAGAATTCTCTACTAGTCTAGAGAATTCTAAGGCTTTCCAAGATATAATCTAAGTTATTCTAAAGTCTTCTAGGGAAAGATCTAGGGAATTCTAGAGTCTACCACTAACCTTTCAATAACTCTAGATTCTTCCTCCCCTCTTCCGGTGCAAAATTTGAAGGGTAAGGTGGCGGGTCATGACATTAGACTGATAATAATAATAATAATAATAATAATAGACAAACTTTAGAATCTAAAGAGCAATACACAACTTTTAGATGCGACATACAAATAAGCAAAAGTTTGTGTGGCAAGACTGGAAAGTGCTGCTACCATTACACCACACTCTAATAAAATAAAATAAGGTTGTTTTAAATGAGTCTTTTAATAAATCAAAGAACGCGGGTAATAAGCATTTTTGCAAAGGTCATAAATATAAAATATCCAAAATTTAATTCAAACCAAATATAAGTCAATAAAACGACCGTGCTAGAACCATGGGACTCGAGGGGTACCTGATACTTTCTCCTCAATCAACAGAATTCCTTACCTGGATTTCTAGTTCACAGACCAACAAAAAGTAGAGTCGTTTTCTTTGAAAAGGGATCTAAATTAGGTAACTTGGAACACCAAAACTCAATTCCAAGTGGTGACTCTGAAATAAAATAACCCATCTTCAAAACGTCACTTTAATTGGAAAAACTCTCTTTTTCAAAACTCCATTTAAAAAAAATAGGGGTGTAACATTGGGTATATAAGTAAGAAGACCTTACCCACTAGCGATGTCTTTTAAAGTCGTACGCGTCATGGACCAAAGCATTCAATATCAAAAGCAAGCTGAGCCATTAGAAAATAGTATCAGAACTCTTGTATGAACCTTATCGATGTGGGCCTGAGTTCAACTGAGTTTAGGCAAATTTTGGTAAGGCGGGGAAAATCTGAGTGCTAAGTCTAGAAAAATCCCATACGATAGTGCCAACCTCAACGAGGACGCTGACACCATACAAGTGTGTATGTGATGCCCCATTTTAAGATAAGAAGTCCATATCGACAAAACACAGCTGAGATGTTAGGTATATAAGTAACCATACCTTGACCACTAGTGAAACATTTTAAAGTCGTGCGGGCACAAAAGCTCCGGTATTAACGCCCCTACTACTATTGTGCAGCTAGCCTTTCCTCGGGTTCGTAGAGTCGAATTTCCCGTTTACCCACAACGGAGGAGCCGCCCCCACCAGGCAGGCAACCACGGGTCATAATGCACTCTTCAAACAACAAATCCACTTTGAAGTTGAATTATTCGCTCGGACAATCGTCTTGGTAACCTCTTTCCCGATTAGAGATATAAAAAAATCCAAAGTTTGCAAGGATGTTAGGCTTCGAACGCTATTAGGATAGAATAATTGGAAATCTAGGATGAAATAGCCTACCTTGAATACATAATCAATTACTAGATGGATTGGTTGGCCCATTTGTACGTAATAAAATCAAAATCAAGGAAAATTCCCCTGATGGGAGTGAACATAGGAATTCCCCGATGAACGAATGCAATACATTGAAGGCTTACAGATGTAGTGTTGGACGACTTTACCTATGACATTTCCTAGTCCTACTTTTCATACAAAGAGAATGGGCAGCCTTGAAAACTTGGAATGATTACAGAATGCTTACCGCCTTCGATTCGGTCTATTCTAAGTGGTCCATTAGGTAAGTAGCGGAGAGAAGAAGTCTATAGCCATTGGCTAAAAGGGTTCCCTTTCGTACTTGATTGAGATTGAGAGTCAGGGCATCAGAGGCAAGCTCTTAGACTTTTGCTTGAGAGTAGGACTTGTCTTGTCTTTGACTTCAACCTGCTACTTGACTGCTCGACTTGGCTATTTAAGAAGCTTTTTGCCTTTAGGCACCTGGAGTAGGAAAAAAAGACGGATTTTCACCGAACTGACACGATTGAAATAGACGGCTAGGAAGGTATGAAGTGACTCAACTCTAAAGGAGAGGAAGGAGGCCATTGGATGAGGTTACTTTGTTCCTCAACTTTTTGAATTTCATTTTTCCGGGTGTTATCCCGTAAGTTTACTATCTTTAGAAAAATCACTTTTTGAAATGTTCTAAGTATAAAACAATTTGAGACAAAGGGTACGAGGTTCTCATTTACACTTCAAGAAGGTTTTAAAGCATTTGAAATATCCGCTAACAAGCGGTTATCCTACGACTTGGTTAAAATATATTTTGACTATTTTTTAGGAAAATAGTTTACAATTAGATTAATTTGAGAAAAACAGTTAAATAAAGAAGAATTTTATTATTTCTTTTCAAGAAAAAGGACCTAAATTGAAATAATTGAATTAAATTGCAAGTGATTAAGATTTTAACAAAATTAGATTTATTTTAAATCATTTTAATAATAATTTGAACCAATTTGATTAATTAAAGCATGAAAACTATTTTAAATTAATTGAAGAATAAATAAAAAAAATTCACTAAATATATTCAATAAAAGCATAAGAGTGGATAAAAATGAATAATATTAAAATATACTAACATAAATAATATAGTTCATCTTTTGGGGAATTTAATTAAGTTAACTAACAACTTTAAAGTCGGAGTTAAATAAAAACAAACAATAAATAATCACAATTAAATAATTTAGGAGAGTAAGGGAGAAGACGAATTTGGGCCCCCTTTTTTTGGGCCAAACTCGCTGCTGATTTGGGCTCTTGGCTCAATTTCCGTTTTTGTATACACTTGTTGTATATCAGTGTATATCGAATGCATACAGACCATTTTTCTGCTTTCTGAGACCTGTTTCAGCTTCCAAACCTTACTTCCGTTTTGGACCTTGTATTTATGTATATTTGACATGTATATTGGTGTATACGAGCTGTTTTTGGGACTTTTAAGAATTGTAATTTTTTTCCAGATCAGCTTCCCTCACTTCGAAAACATTTAAGGCTGACTGGATGGAGAAAAATTGAACCTCTATGACTCATCTCGAGGATGCAAAAGAGAAGGAGTCCACCACGGACTCGAAAAAGGTTCATGTAAGGAAAATATGATGATAAGAATTAGAACGGTAATTTAAACAACTCAAAATCATGAACCATTAACGATGAGAGGCATATTACAAGAAACTGTAACAAAATGAAATAGCCTATTAAGCTTAAACAACCACAAATAACAAATCATGCTTCATTAATTTAAGGACAAACATAGATGCTGGAAGAATGTGAAAACTAAAGCATCCTATTTATATTAACATCTTAGCAACATGTCAGGATTATTAGACATTATACACAAATAACAACTTCAATGCAGTACTCTTAACAGTAAAAAAAAAGAAGGCAAGCAGGGCTAATTCAATATTTACAGTAAAGCTGACCACTCTTATCTATAAGCAATTTCATAGAATCAAAACCTAGGACAACATAGAAAACTACACAAAAGGAACATAAAAGTTAAAACTTGCAAATGGGAACATGCAGAGAACCCAAAGAAATAAGCAAGTTAAGAGGGCATTTTTAACAATTGAAATTTGAAAATACGGTTAACTTGGGGATTCAACCGACAGAGCACAAAGTAAAAGAGAAAGTGTAACATCAAGTTAACGAAATACTACATGGTGTT